>JAHBCN010018675.1:0-16887 GCA_019359885.1 Listronotus oregonensis
TAAAGAACAATATTAGCTATCTTTTTGAGATATTTTTGCTGTTTTTATTAGTTACCGTTCTTGAGTTATGGCTTATTATGTCAGCTTTTTGGCCAAAAATTGGGATTTTTTCAAACTTTGAGCGACGAGCGGCACGCATATTTATATCTATCACACGCTATTGCAAAGCGAGCGATGCCCGAACCCAGTTCTTATCTATCACATGTTTTGCAAACGCGCCTCTAACTGGCACATGTGATCGGCAAAAATATTGTCTTTCCGATTAAATACAGTAGTAGACAGTAGTAGTTCTTAACCTGTAGTTGTGGTTAGTTGTTATTGTTCAAAATAAAGGGTAGTTTGTTGTATAAATGTTGGGACAAAAGTCAACGTAATTAAAAGTAACTAACCTTTATTAATGCGATATCTCCCTAATGTTTATACAACAAATTACCCTTTATTTTGAACAAGGAATAACCCCCTTAAGTTCGTACTTATTTTGAGACAACCTGTATAAGTTTTACCGTTGTTTTGGTCAGATGTTTCTAAATGTTTAAAAAGTTTTGTTGTTTTTTATTATTTCATTTGATAGTTTCATGTACTATTCATGTTAAATAAAACTTGAGAGATTATTGTTGTTATTATTTTGATCTATATAGTACTATTAGGTGTACTTCTTTTATACTGTGGTACTATACATTGTGTAAATAAATAAGTGCGAAAAAATTCAGGGTGTGATTTCTTGGGTTAATTTTTAGAAAAAAACTTTATATGAACGTATGTCCTAAAAGTCCTACCTTTTGAGATACAGGGTGGATGCACAGAAAATGCATACCAAATTATACTACAATATATACAGGGGTTTCACAGACATATGTTGTTCTTAAATATTTACCACCCTGTATCTCAAAAGTTAGTACTTTTAGGGCATACATGCGTTCATCTAAAGTTTTTTTTTTAATTTACCCAAGAATCACCCCCTGATTTTTTTCGCATTTATTTATTTACACCCTGTATAATAGGATACAAAAATCGAGTTTTGAATAACAAATGTCCAATAATATTCAGCATAATATTCATAAAAAAGGTGCGTCTTTTAATCTGGAGGTGTTCTCACCTCCAGATTAAAAGATTTCTGTTTTCGCTGGGAAATTAAAATACAGTTTATTTAGCGATTACAGGTGATAGTCATGAAGGCGCGTTTGGCATAACATGTGATAGATAAGAAACTACGTTCGGCTCTCGGGATGAGGGATAGCGTGTGATAGATATAAATATGCGAGCGGCACGGGTTAACGTCGTTTAATCGAGCTCAAATTTCAAAATCTCAATATCTGGAAAGGGGAATCGTTTTGTGGGGTTCAGACGAACAAAATTCTGACATCGATTTTTTGCGGTCACCCTAATATATATATATATATATATATATATATATATATATATATATATATATATATATATATATATATATATATATATATATATATATATATATATATATATATATATATATATATATATATATATATATATATATATATATATATATATTAATATGATGGTTACTAGATAAGTCTATGAACCCATTAAATCATATTTGGCTTATTTAGTTTGCAGGGACGTACTAGCTCTGACAATAATAGCAATTTTTTTAACATACTGTATGATAAAGGCTCAACAATATTATTTTTGGATAGCTTTAACCTTAAACTAAATAAAATGTATTCTTGATTAACATCGATAAAATCATCTGTTTCGAGATATAAAATATCATGTTGGGTAATTTTTGTACATTATACAGGGTGTTTTCTGATTGTACGTCAATATTTAGGGAGCCAATTTTTGAGTCAATTTCTGTACTCAAATTCTGTACAACGCCACTGTCGGAAATTTTAAAAAAAATGTGCTACACCTAAAAATGCTTCTTGTTACATAGTACATTCATGCCAAATTTTATTAAAATGTCTAAAATGGTATTACAAATATAAATAATAAATGATTTATTTTTAAAAATTTTACCACCCTGTACCTCAAAAGTTAAGACGTTTAGGACATACGTTCTTATAAAGTTTTCTTTTTAAAATGGACTCAAAAATTGCCTCTTTAAATATTGACGTACAATTACAAAACACCCTGTATAATTTAAAAAAAAATCAAACCATGATATTTTATTTCTCGTAAACACTTGATTTTAGCGATGTTAAGCGAGAATACCTTTTTTAAGTTTAGTAAAAATGCGGAGGCGTATTAGAAAAAACTCATGATTTGCTTTTTTTTACATTAAATGCATTATTTAGAAAAAGCCCACCTTTCAAATTACGAGTCCCTGCATAATAAAGCATGTTTGATGTGTCAACACTGTCAAGAAGCTCGTCAGCAGGGGTGTCGCTGGACGCGAGTACATAATAATAATAATCTATATACTTATATTTATAGATTTTGTAAATGTATTGTGTGTACTAAGTAGACTTAAGAAGTATTGTAACTTAGAAAGGAGGCCTCAGAAAATATTTATCGCCCAGCGTTGGAAAAAAAATATTGTTAGTAAAAGTAATCAAAAGAAATAGCTGGAAATTATTTTTAAGTTTCTGAAATGGCCACTAGGGGGCGTAACTGCAATCTTGAATCTAAAAAAGTGATGTTTCTGTGAATTTTGCTATATTAACCTAACAAAAAAATACCTTATCTTTATAGTCGAGGATAATCTGAACCTTTTTTGTTTGACAATTTTCGCTATATCTCTAAAAAAAAGTGGTGGGGGTATTCAAAGGTTTTCGTTAAACACACCCTGTATCTTCGAAACAGCTGAGCCGATTTTAACAAACTTGGGCTAGTTGAAATAAGCTATTCTTGGGCTATAAATCCTAAAATATTTAGGGTTTTGTTAGTTTCACACGTCGCCGCTAGAGGGTTTTTTCGACATTTTGACAGAAATGGTTTATCTTCTCAAAAAAATTAAATCCATTGGTATATTTTTTTCTTTATGAAAAAGTAGCTAAATAATGCCTAAACAAGCTCGCGAAAACCGCGTCTCGATATCTTGTTCCTTACCTAATATTTAGACCAAAGAAAATTTTATACGTTTATCTCAAAGACTATAAAACCTACAAGAAATTTTATAAAACATAAATTGTGTAATATTACAAAGCCTCTAATATAGGTTAAATAATCTTTTTATCTAAATGCAGTACTTTACAAGTTATAATCAAAAAAGCGAATTCTAGGGGTATACCTTGAAAAAATCCTGAAAATTCGATTTTTTTATTATAACTCGTAAAGGATTACATTTAGACGAAAAGATTTTACAGCCTAAATTAAAGGTTTTATAAAAATACATAATTTATGTCATGTAATATTTCTTGTAGCTTTAATAGTTGTTGAGATATTGACGAATAAAATTTTCTTTTGCCTAAATTTTAGGTAAGGAAAAAGATATCGAGATACGGTTTTCGCGAGCTTGTTTAGGCATAATTAAGCTACTTTTTCATAAAGAGGAGATTATACCAATGCATTTAATTAAAAAAAATAAAAAATAACAATTTCTGTCAGAATGTTAAAAAAAGCCCTCTAGCGGCGACGTGTAAATCTAACAAAACTTTAAATATTTTAAAATTTATAGACCAAGTTTGACGAAAATCTCCGAATACCCCCCACCATTTTATTTTTAGAGATATAGCAAAAATTGTCAAACAAAAAAGGTTTAGTTTTATCGTTTTAAAGCCAATATTTTTTTGTTAGGTTAATATAAAAATTCACAGGAACATTAATTTTTTAGATTCAAGATTAGACCCCCCAGCGGCCACGGGGAGCCTAGGGCCATTTCAGAAATTAAAAAAATAATTTCCAGCTATTTCTCTTGACCACTTTAACTAACAATATTTTTTCCCAACGCTGTACGATAAATATTTTCTGAGATACAGCCGGCCATCTTTCTTAGTTGTACACCCTGTACATATAGGTATTATCAATGAAAAAATATATTTGTAAGATAAGGTAAGGTAAATCCCCAAGATCGAAATTTGTAATCGTAATAATATACATACTTTTTCGAAAATTATTTTTCTGGTGTAAAATTTGAACTGCACAAAAGTGTTAAAAATATATAAAAATCCTTGTTTTGATGATTAAAGGACACTCTTATTTTTAGTTTCGATATTTCCAAAATTTTCAATATTTCCGAGACACGTTCGGCAATTTCCAATAATTCGGAAATATTTCCAGCGAAAATATTTCCATTTACAACACTAATCATAAAATTGCTCTTACGAATTTGTTTCTTATTTAAAGGGATAGTCAATAGCCTTATACTAGGAAATTATAATTTTAATATATATTTTAAAGATAATTATATTACTACAAATAGTATACGTAAGGATTCTTGTTAGTGACATATTTACTGGCAAAGCAAAGCTAATAAATTTTAATTAATTTTCCATATCACTGTTATTGTTTCTTGGCAGACATTATAATAAGATAATAAGCGTGTGCTTAAATTAGTTACTAAGTTAATATGTATATGTCTGTATGCCGTTTAATTTGTTCTTTAAATAGAGTGTGTCTATATATTTGGATCGCTTAATAACATCTATGTGGTTAGGTAGAAAATGTAAGAAGTTTAAGGACAAAAGAAAAAAGTTTTAGAATTGTTATAAGTTTTTGCAAATCTTTATGTTTTGTTGCCACTAACCACAACTAACCACAACTAACCAAGTTTAAGAAAAGAAAATTAAAAAAAAAATAAGAGAAATTAAACCAAACCAAGTTTTAACTTTCAAGGCTTTTGAACAAATTTTTCTAAAATATCTTTGTCACATGGGATCAAGTTTCTATAAATATGTAAAAGAGTAAGACCATTTAGCCGGTTTTCTGAAGAACTATTTCTTAAATAATTTTTATCTTCAAAGGGAAAAAAAGGGTTTTTCCCCCCTTGATAGACAGGCAAACAACCTTTTAAACAAATCCTTGATATATGCAAAAATATCTGAATCTAAAACGTGTTTTAAGCACTTAAGGCATCTCTGGGCGCTCTTCATTGGCAGTGTGCAATTGCTCTATACCAAGTCGCTCGAAAATTAGCTCTTTTGTTCCTTATGTCATCGTTATAAAAAACGAAAAACACTAACATCTTGACACCATTGTTCTTCGTATATTACTCCAACCGTTTTCAAGTGGAACAAGAAAACCGGGGCTTAAAACCTTCACGGTTTAATAACCTGTCAAATATTCAGAATGTGGGTGATAGGCTTGCAAAAACTCTTTCTGGTTGTTTTGAATTATTGCAGCATTTTATTTTTTTAAATCTTTTAGTGGGTTTCTTTAAAAACAACACAGGCTCACAAAAAAAGAAGTGGTGTGTGCTGGGTGTCGGACTAGGATTTTTTGAAGTTTTTTTTTTTTCGCTGAACACGAATCTGAAGTCAAAAGTGGGGGGGTCAAACAGCAAATAATCGAGAAAAGGCGTAATTTCAGATATTAACTTTTTTTTATATAAAACATCAACATCTTAAAAAATATAAAAGATACACAATACTTTATATAACATAACCAATGTATTTTTAGAAAACCTTTTTAAATTTTAAATTTTGCCTTTTTTTTCAAAAGAAAATTTTTGAGTTAAATCAAAAAACAGAATTTTAAGAATTTTTTCAAGGTACTATGGAAAAAATTTGAAAATTAAAATATTTTTATTATGTTTTTTTTCTAAATTTTGAGTGCTTTGGTATTCAAATAAATAAAATAAAAGATTTAATATTAAACAAACCCAAACATCACAATAAAAAAAAAATCTATTTTGGACTTAAAATTTTTTGTTAAAATTACATTTTTGGTTATACCTCCTTTATTATTTATCTTATCAGAAATGTTTATATAACTTTTTTATAGAACATTTGAAAAGCACCTTTTTATTCTATGATTATTAGCACCACTACGCGCAAAACACAATATTAATGATTCTAACTTAAAATCTGCCTTCACTCCCACGACCCAAAACATTCGAAACGTTATAAACTATCTTAAGAAAATCCAATTATTCGATAAGATTTAAAGACTGCCTAAAGTTCCGAATCAAAACATCTAAAGGCGCCATATAGTCTTAGATACTGATGCAACTCATATAATTCTAAAATTCTCTCTCTCTCTCTCTCTCTCTCTCTCTCTCTCTCTCTCTCTCTCTCTCTCTCTCTCTCTCTCTCTCTCTCTCTCTCTCTCTCTCTCTCTCTCTCTCTCTCTCTCTCTCTCTCTCTCTCTCTCTCTCTCTCTCTCTCTCTCTCGCTCTCTCTCTCTCTCTCTCTCTCTCTCTCTCTCTCTCTCTCTCTCTCTCTTTATTCTATAAAATTTTTTGTATCTCTTATAGTGTATATAGTCGTAGTTCAAACATTCCGTGGTAGTAGGTTTCTGTCGGTAAATGTACCGTGTCGGTTTTTTGGAGTTTTCTCGATTTTTTGCTGTTTTACCCCCGATTTTCACTTTAAATTCGTGTTATACGCCAGAAAATCTTAGACCGACACCCAGCACACACCGTTTTTTTTGTGGACCCGTGTAATTTTTGCTTCAGACCACTGTATGTGGTGTATATAGAACACCACTTTAAACCGTACAGATTCAGTGGACCACCGATTTGCTGCCCAAATAATAGCGTTCTTTTGCATCTCGTATGTATAATTTGCAATTAGGTGGAAAGGAGTGAGAAAGAATTGCGCACACTTAAGCGCAAAAAAATATGACAGTTCTATGTTAATATTAAATTTAACCTCAGGTTATGTTCACTAGGTAGTAAATAAAAGCATTAAATAATATCTTCTGTCTGTTTTATGATTGTGTAGAAAATTTTGGGAAAAATATATTATAGGATTTAAGTTTTAAACCTTTAAATATTATTTAGATGTGAAGCTACACTGAAAAAAAAATTAAGTTATAAATTCTTAATAAATATTTATTTGATTTTTATTTATTTACTTTATTATTTTTTTAAATAAATAGTCTTTTTAAATGCAAATAAGCTCATGTTGAATTTTAAAGGTCATTTGTTTGACTCTTTTAGCATTGCATTAAATAAAAAAATCCATTTTGTTGCATGTGAAGTTGACAAAAATTGTTTAATTAAAATAAACTTCGGATAAAAATAAAATAAATTTAGACATATAATGTTTAATAAAAGTAAACAGTTAGATCAAACAAATCATGACAATGGTCAGACACTAGGCATTTTAAATTAAACAAGAAAAATTAATATTGAAAAAATATTTGTTTGTACACCATGCATCATACCTTGCACAAAGCTAATCCGGCTTTGAAACTTAGCTTCAGATGTTATATTTTTTATTTAGTGTGCTATTGTGTTTGAGCGTTTTCCATGGAAAAATTGAAAAAAATTATCTTGGCAATTTATCGTCAACTTTGCAAAGTAAGTAAACTTTGTTTCTTTGTTGTAGGTCATTAATTTGTATAGTATCACAAAATAATTTTGAATAGCATTGTTTATGATTGTTGAGGTTATATGCCTAATAAAATGAGTGAAAAATGTCTATCCACCCTTAAACAAATATCGAATTATAGTATTTATTTGCTGTAAAGTGTATATAATTTTAAATGTTAAAAGCAGATGCATGTAATATCTACAAAAAATGGCGCATGTCGCAGATTAAAAGGTTAAGGAAAATAGGGCTATTATGTTTGTAAAATAAAGATAATATTGCACATGCATTAAAATGAAAAGTTGTTTTTTTTTATTAATAAAGCTAGACACTTTTTACCGACTTGTTTTTTAGGCAATTTCTTTCTTTTTTCTGCAGCTTTTTTCCCTTTGAATAACAACGATTTTTGCGTAAAATTAAGTAAATATTTATTTACTCGAAATAAAATGTATTCAATTTTAATTTGATTTATTTCCAATAGATATTGTTTTATGATAATTAATAATTGGTAATAATTCACAGTAAATTTATGCTGTATTGGTAATTTACTATAATTAAGTTATTAAAATATTTATGACAGGATTGCCATGCGGATGTAGGAGTAGGAGGTAAATTCCTAAATTTTTATTCATTTCTTTCTTATTTTATTTCCCCATACTGTCAGGAGCCTAATTCAACAAATTTTACATTTTGAATGATTTAAGTCAGCAATAAATTTCGCCTTTTGAAAAAATAAACCGTAAATTTTGTACATACGTTGATGCCAAAACTCCTCAGTGAGCTAAAAAAATATTTTTTTAAATAAAACAAATATATATAATACGTTAAATATATTATTATTAAATGTTTAATTAATTGAAATAGGTAACGCTCCCCTCTAAATTATTAACTTCTTTACATAAAACAAATATTTATTTGTATATAACTCCTTGTGCGTAGGGATGTATAAAAATGAAATAAATATTTGATGGTTTTAAATAAATCATAAAAAACAATTAATATAATTTTGTAAATTTATTTAAACAAATATTTATTTGACCAGTACCAAAAAATATATGTTTAATTGAATTCCATTTTAACTTAATTTAAAATATTTCCTTAAGTGTAACAACTAAAAAATTAAACCATTATTCGATAGGACATTCAAGATGCCTCTTGGCACTGCAAAAGCAATAAACCTGCTTTATCGCGTCAATGAGAATAAACTTATAAATACCTTTAAGAACAGGAATTTTAAATATTATAAACTTTTTTTATTAATTTTATGTTATTTTTTTTCAATTTTTATTATTAATAAAATTAAAATTATATGACGCTTAACGTTCATTGTTGACTGTAGTGGAATAAAAATGGCAACTTAATATTTTTGCCGTTGTCCTGTATCTGTTAAGTAATGTAGGTCGAGGGTGCCAATCGAATATTCCAGAATACATAAATTTTTAAAATTTTTTTTTTTTAACGCAAAGTGAAATTCATAAAAATTTATAACATGTTTTTTTTTAATTATCTTGTTTTTAAGCCTTACTTATAAAAAATTTTTTTAAAAAATTCCCCTTTTTTTTTTTTTTTGTTATCAAATTTAAAAAAGATTTAATTTCCTTAACGAATTTATAATTCAATAAAAAAAGGGGGAGCTAAAATTTTGCTAAAATGAGACCTGTAGTCTGTTGAAATTACAATCTTATTGGTCGAGGGGGGGGGGACTAATCGCCCCCGAAGGGGGGATCCCACTTCTCCACTAAAATTAGTGTTTAGAAAAAAAAAGGTTAGTGCGATTCTTTTTTCTATCTCGACGCTTGTTCGAGCCAGCAGTGGCTGCTCTAATAGGTACATGCTTGAAAGGTTAGAGGGGTTTATAAAAAAAACCCCCCATTTCTTTTTTTTGACTTTGGGCAGTATAAGAGTTTAATGTTTCAAATTATTTTTTTTAGTTTCTAATTTTGTATACGGTTTTCAAAAATTTGGGCGTGGTCCTACTATTTTATTTCATTTCCCCCCATTTTTTTATTCAAAATTTGCATTCTCTTTGAAATTTAAACATTTTTGATGTAGGAATTTAGGCCAAAATCGGTTTTAAATGGACTTAGCAATTTTGGAACAGGTTTAGAATGTTTAACAAATGTAAATTTTTGACAGGTTGCCACTAGAATCATTAAATTTACACTGAAATGACGTTTTGTTAAACATTCTAAACCGTTGTTAACTTTAACAATTGCTAATTTCATTGCAAAATTTTTCAACGCGAACATCACTCACGTATCTAATATTGATAATTACATCACAAAATGAAAAAAACAAAATCATTATATCAAAATCACGCGATATTGCTACGTTTAGAAACTAACTAATTTAATTACAACTCTTTCGCGGGTTATACACACGTCAAATTTTTCCCCTTTTTGAGCCCTTTTTTGATTTTAAATTTAAATTTTTAACGTAAAATTTATAAATATCTTTGCTTTCTGGGAGAAAACCCAAAAAACTAATGTCAGTGTGAAAGTCATTTGACGGATATGTAAAATTTCATAGCTAATTGATAAAATAAATAAATAGCATGATGGTGATAATAAAAAGGTTATAGTTTTTTGCGTTTTAATGAAACCATTAAAGTCAGAAATAGGGTATGCTACATAAAATATGTTTAGAATTTTAAGGAGAATGCAAAGCTCGAATTAAAAAACTCATTTAAAATAAGATAACAGGACACGTCCAGACTTTCTGAAATAGGCTAACTAGTATTTTTTAAAAAATTATTTTGAACCACTAAATTATATTTAAAATTGTTTTTCTTAAACGTAAAATAAAAAAATTTTATGGGGACTACATTTATAACTGAACACCCCGTAAAAGCCTGAGCCACCTACAATGAAGTTGATTTTTTAAATCCCCCAAAAAATTAAATTTTTAACACATTAAAAAAAAAAAGTTTTAACAGATGGTTGCATTATTTTTATCGAATTTAAAGCAAAACTGATGTCGAAACCCAAATTGTACCATGTTTGTTGAAACAATATATTAAAATGTATAGGTATATATCATCCGTGTTTTGAAAAACATCCTCCAATATAAATTTGTCATTTTTAAATCATAATAACTTATTTTTGAGCCAAAAAAAAATCCCCAAAAAAACATAAAAAAAAAATACAAATTGCAACTTTTATCTGACACACTTAAGCCTTAATCAAAAAAATTTAAAAACCCTTCTTGAATTTATTGACCATTAGGCGTTTCAAAGTGTAAATAAAACAAAATTATTATAAAAACTTTGCTTATCCGAAAAAAAAAATAAACAATTTTTGGATAAAGTTTAAAACTGTGGAGACATTCACACGTTTAATTCGAAATAAATATTTACGATATCAGTTAATGTACATTAATCCATAGACTGTAAGTAAAATTTAAAATTAATATTTATTTGTGTTCAGCAATTTGATTTTTTGGATATTTCCGTTAAAAATTTAAAGCCCGATAAGTACTTGGATCAACAAATTATTTTATAGAAAACTATTGAATAAAAATAGCGTTAATTACTTTGAGGACAACCACCTACAAGGTCTCCCTTTTTTAAGAGGATTTTTAAAAGTGCATTTCAAAAAAAAAAAGTAGAACTTTTTTTAATGTCTTTCACTTATTTTTTTTTTTTTTTTTTTTTAAAAAAAATCTTATTTATGCCTAGTTTTTTTCGAAAATTTTTGTAAAAAGCAAGAAAAAGTAAAATTTTTTAGTAAAAAAAAGGGCTCAAAACCATAGATCCCATCGGTAGCGAGGGGGAAATTTAAATTTTTAAAATTTTTTAAGTGCATCCTAACTTACATTGTTACCCCCTTAATTTTACTGTCCGATTTTAATTTTATGGACAACATGTAGACTTATTTTTTTTAAAAAAAAAAATTTTTTTGACGTTTTTTAAAGGGGATTTTTATTAATTGTTTAATTTTCATAATATCGTTTTAAAAATACTCCAAAAAAAGTACTTCAAGACAGTATCAAGTTTATGATTTTTTTTAAAAAAATTTTTCAATTACAAGAAAAGTAAATGTACTTGTTTTCTAAGTAACTAAAAAAAAGCCATTTAAATCGCACAAAATCAAAAAAAAAAAATGAATTTTTATTTTTATCATTAAACAAACCCAAACTTAAACCGGGATTTTAAAAAAAAGCTACAATTTACGCTAATGTAAGATATGCTTAAAATTTTTGGAAAAAAGGGGTTTGGGTTTATTGTTTTGAGGAAAAAAATCAAAATTGTCTGTGTTTTTTTTTTGTTTTTTATTTTCAAATAAACGTATAAAAAAAAAGAGTTTTTAAATTAAACACCTCCTACCAAAAATCTGCCCTTTGTCGTAGGGAAAAAGTATGTATGTAAATGTAGTTGCGATTGTTTTGATATTATTTTTTGGGAATTTTAATTCATTTTATTTTTAAAACCTTTTTTTAAAACTTAACATAAATAACAATAAAAAGTAAAAGTATAGGTAAGGTAAAATGTACTTAAGAGTCCATTCGCGCCGCGAAAATTTGACCCAAATTTTGGGGGGTTGGGGCATAATGTATTTCTAAAAAAAAGGTTTAAGTTATCATTTTTTTAAAACAAAAAGAAAGCCAACACTTAAACTGCTTTTTAATAGTTTTTAAATTTGGATTTAGTTTTTAATATTTTCTTGGGGGAAATCACCCTAAAATGGGGGTTTGTTTAGATACTATTTTCTTTTAAAATGACTAATTTTTTAAAAAAATTGTTACAGCAGAAGCATAAAAATTTTTTTCCTTACCTCTAAAATTGTGTATAATTTATGTCATTTAAGTGAAAAAATAGTTCCCAAAAAAAAGTTATCCCCCGTAGGCTTGCATTTGGAAACAACATCGCATCGATAGATCGTTTTAAAAAACCCCAAATAAAATATAATATTTTTAATGTGACAGACTTTTTTTTCTTAGGGCCAAATTAACCATGTCGAGGTCCCTATAGAAAATGAACGTCGAATTTTTTTAATTGGTAAATATAAAGTTCAATCAGAAAACAAATCTTTAGAAAGGGGGGTTTTTTTTTGCTAATAATTTGAACTTTTGGTTCCCCTTATTCCTCTCACTAAGGCCAGCCTCATATGAAAAGTAAAATAAAATCTCGTAATCAAACTTAGTATTGTCACATTTTTTTATAAGTAATCTGTGGTATTGTAATGTAACTTCAGTTTACTACACTCGTCATCTCCCCTTTTTTTTAACACTTGCTTTTTTTAAAAAAAATCTAACACTTTTCCCCTCAAATGTGGAATTTTTTGAAACACCGATCACAGTAAAACTTTTAAAATTTTTAAATTCATAATCGCAAACTCCCAAACTGCAATTATAAAAAAAAAATAATTTTTATTTATGATTTAACAAAACTATACTTATCATACATACTACATTTATTACATACTTATTCCTATCCAACAAAAAAAGGGTTTCAATCAATAACACCTACACTACACTACACTATTGTAGGTGTTTTTGGGCCCCCAAGGGGGATTCCCCAATGTTTTTTGTCATGCCAAAAACAGTGTTTTTAACCATAAACCAAATAAATTATTATATGTACAGGGATTTCCGTATAATTGCGCACCCCCCCCTTAAATCTTTATTTTTATAGATAGGGGAAATAGTTTATAAGGGGAAATTGCAGGATTTTTCATGAAGATTTTCATGGTGTAAGATAGAAAAACAAATGATGATCGGAAAATTAACAAATCACTATCAACTTCGTTATTTTAAATGGAACATCCTGTATATGATTGAAAATTCAAATTCTGCTAAAAATTCCTCTTTTTTAAAATATATATAACTTAAAATATTGGGGTTAAAAAAGGGGGTTATTTGAATTTAAAATCTGTTCTTTAAGCCCCAGTTAGCCATGGATACAACACAAAGTTTTGCAAAGGTCGCGTTAGCCTTGGTTTCGGAAACCAAAAAAAATATAAATATTTGACAGAAGTCAATTTTGGGTTTTTTCCCTGGCTAACTATGGTTTTTTAAAAAAGATTTTTTTAAAATTAAATAACTTGCAACTCGTTTATCCGAACATAGATAAGTTATATATATATATATATATATATATATATATATATATATATATATATATATATATATATATATATATATATATATATATATATATATATATATATATATATATATATATATATTAATAAATACCCCCTTAAATTTGTTTTAAGACTTGTTTTAAAAGGTTATTGGCCGTTAAAACAAAAAATCAAAAATTAATTAACAAATTAAAATTTTCATCGGAAAAAATCCTGTTTTTTGATGCCCCATTCAGCAAAGTTTTGGATCGTTTTTGGGGCCCGGAAGGGGGGAAAAGTTTTGCTGGAAAAAATTTTTTGTCTGGTGTTTAAAAGTTACCATTTTTTTGAAAAACCTTTTTTAGTTGTCCATTTACC
Source organism: Listronotus oregonensis (assembly GCA_019359885.1). Taxonomy (NCBI): domain Eukaryota; kingdom Metazoa; phylum Arthropoda; class Insecta; order Coleoptera; family Curculionidae; genus Listronotus; species Listronotus oregonensis. Next base: position 13,835 of record JAHBCN010018675.1, read on the forward strand.
CTTTCCCCACCCCCCACCCCGGCCAAGGGGGAAGGGCACAGTAAAAAAAAAAAAAAATAACTTAGAAAAAAATTGGGGTTTTTTCCCCGGGGGGCCAGAACAAACCTTACTTTCCCCGGGCGGGGAAATTCCATGGTTTTTTTAAAAGGAAAAAATTTCCCCGGGGGAACAAAAAAAAATTGGCGCCAAGAAATTAAAAAAACCATCCCCCCAAAAAAAAAAACCCTTGCCTTTTACGTTCCCCCGGGAAAAAGGGAAAATGAAAAAAAAAGAAAAAAGGCAACAAAAATCATTGTTTATCGGTAAGAAATCCCCTTGGTTTTGGGTTTTCCCCGGGGAAAAAATTTTAAAATTTCCGGGTTAGCCGGAAGGGGGGAGGTTTGATTTTAAAAAAGGAAAAAATTTCCTTTTTGGGAAAAAAAATTTTTCCCGGTTTTTAAAAAAGTTAAAAAAGACCCCTTTTTTTATTTAATTTTTACTTCCCCAACCAAGGGGCGAAACGGTCTAGGGAAAAGAGTCATAGGGGCAACATAGAAAAAAGGATTTCCCCTTTTCCGTCTTAAAAAGGGGAAAAAAATTTTTTTTACACCGAGACAGCAGGGAAATTTTTTTTTCCTTTTAAAACATATCTAGACCCCCCCCGGAAAACTTGATCCCAAAGGGAAGTGATTTCAGTGGGGGGATAAAATTTGGGGGTTTAAAATTTTCCCCGATGAACAATATTTTGTTCAAAAATTTAGTTTTTTCTCTGTTGTTCACTGTACCCCAACAGCCCTACTGACGAGCCCCGAAAGGGGGGAAAAGGGGTTAGGGAGAGAGTCAAAAGGGGGCAACATAGGGGGAAAGGATGGTCTCTTTTTAAATTTTTTTAAAAAAGGGGCAAAAATTTTTTATACACCGAGAAGCGGGGAAATTTTTTTCCCTTTTTTAAAACATATCTAGTACCCACTGGGGAAAACTTGATGCCAATTTTCTGAATGTGATTTGTAGGGCATCAAAGGTAGGATTTAATATTTTAAAGATGAACAATGATATTTGTTCTTTTTGGGGTTTTTCTCCTTTTCCCCTGTGCACTGCTACAGCCCTACTGAAACCCCCGAAGGGGGGAAACGCGTCTAGGGAGAGAGTCATAGTGGACAACATAGAGAACAGGATGGTCTTCTTTAATGTTTTAAAAAAAGGGGTAATACTTTTGTATACACCGAGACAGCAGGGAATTTTTTCCTTGTAATAAAAACCCCCAGTACCCCCCCTTTTGGGGGGAAAATTTTATGCCAATTTTTCTGAATGTGTTTTAGTAGGGCATCAAAGGTAGGATTTAAATCTTACCGATGAACAATGATATTTGTTCAATAAAATTGACGCTTTTTTTTCTGTTGTTCACTGGCACTGAAACCCCCGAAGACCAAAAGGGGGAAACGCCTAGGGAGAGAGTCATAGGGACAACATAGAGAACAAGAGGCTTTTCTTTTCTTTAAAAAAGGAGTAATACTTTTTGTATACACCGAGACAGCGGGGGAATTTTTTTTTCCTTTTAAAACATATCTAGTACCCCCTCCGGTAAAACTTGATGCCAACTTTGCTGAATGTGATTTCAGTAGGGCATCAAAGTTAGGATTTAATATCTTACCGATGAACTGATATTTGTTCAAAAGTTGCCTTTTTCTTGTTCACTGTGCACTCGCTACAGCCCTACTGACGACCCCCTGAAAGGGGGGGCGAAACGCGTCTAGGAGAGAGTCATGGGGGAAACATAGAGAACAGGATGGTCTTCTTTAACTGTCTTAAAACGGAGTAATTTTTTTTGTATACACCGAGACAGCGGGAAATTTTTTTCCTTTTTTTAATAACATATATATATATATATATATATATATATATATATATATATATATATATATATATATATATATATATATATATATATATATATATATATATATATATATATATATATATATATATATAATATATATAATATATATATATATATATATATATATATATATATATATATATATATATATATATATATATATATATATTTAAAAAGAAAATTTTTAGCAGAATTTGAATTTTCAATCATATACAGGGTGTTTCATTTAAAATAACGAAGGATAGTGATTTGTTAATTTTCCGATCATCTTGGGTTTTTGAAAAAAATCCTGCAACTTTCATATAAACTATTTTTTTCTATCTATAAAAATAAAGTTTTAAAAGGGGGTACGCAATTAACGGGAAAACCCTGTACCCCCAAAAAAGGGGGCATTCATAAAATTATTTAGATTTAGATCAACATTGACGATATCTAGATTTTCCCAGATTTTTTATCTGTTACCCCGTGTCTGAAAAATTAATTTTTTATCAACTTTTTTAAACCGCATGTTGTCACCATTCTTAAACTCCGGCACTCAGTTACCCAGAGTAAAAAAAATTGAGGCGAGTCACTTTTTGGGGGGCGCTGTTACACTGCCTTTTTGGGTAATTCAAGGGGGGGTTACCAACAGAGTACACAAAAGTAACTGGCTTTTTTTTTCATATTCCTTAAAAACCGCAAAATTAAAAAAAACCTTTTTTAAATTGAACAACTTAATAAAGATCCGTCACCGTTATCAATGTAAAAAAAAACTTACAAATATAAGTTAAACCCCAAGGGGGGGCAATTAAAAAATTTAAATTTTTTAAAAAAAAAAAATAAATTTTTTTAAAACTTTTTTATTTATAGCGTATCCAACGTCAAAAGAAAGTTCTTTTAAAATAATTTTTTTTGGGGATAGTTAAAATTCTAATTTAATTTAATATTTAATTTATATTTTTAAGTACGAGTATTATTTTATATTTTAAAAACGGAAATAAACTAGTTTATAATATTAGGGGTTGATTTGTTTTTTAATGGGTTTTTTTTCTTTTGTTTGGTAATTGATATTAATTAAACTGCAAGTGAGTATCCCCTGATATGGACCCCAAAACGGTCCCTTCTTGCATGACTGGCAGTAACCTAAAATATTTTTGGGGACATGTCATCACAACAAATACAGGATATATCTACAAAA
>JAHBCN010018676.1:0-16772 GCA_019359885.1 Listronotus oregonensis
AGGCTTACATGTCGTGGTTTACCCGTGTCAGGTAATAAAAATTTCTTAGTTAAAAGCTTAGTTGATTCATAAATGCCTGCAAGTTAATAGGATTTCTTTGTTTACTTTATGTGTTTAATGGCTAAATGGTACCCTTTTAAACAGCAACAAAAAAATCAGTTTGTTCTTAAAAACCCCAAAATTTTTTTATCAAAAACCCCTTTTATACTCTCTTTCTAGGGTTTAAAATTGTTTATTTACTATTATTATTGCACTTTACTTTTGCAGTGCTGAATAGGTTTATATATATTTATTGACGAAAACTAAATAAATATTATAAGTAATCTTACAGCTCTCCTATGGCTTAATGCAGCCGTCAGATGTCGTTGTCGTCGCGCACGGTGCCAATTAACTATATTATATATAACCTTATTTAACATTAATTTAAAACCTATTTTAAGTATACCTTAGATTTGTAATACCATTAATGTTAATATTATAATTTAAACTTTTGAACACGTAGTATAAATATCTCTAAAGCAGGTGGCAAAATAACTAAATCTAAATGATAGATCAATTAATAGTGTGTTTATCTACTTAAACAAAGATAGAAAAGAAATTATTTATTTAGGTAGAGAGTTTGGAGTCTTTTTTAAATGATTTTAAAATATTTTTTTATAAGGAATAACATTGGCGAAAAGCCCTCTTAGCTTTTTTTGCCTGACACATTACATATTGTACTTAATAGTGTCAAACCTGATCAAATATATTTGCAAAATTCTTTTCAGTGCAGGGTACGTGAAAAAAAAACTTTTTCTACTGTTTAAAAAACATTATAAAAATGAGAATTCAATATTAAATATAAAAATAAATTATTTAAATTTATTTTACATTTACAGTTGCTACATCGCAGAATACTGACTTAAAAATTATTATTATTGTAAGTAGAAATAAAGCAGTAAGCGTAATAATTGTATATTGTGAATTTTAAAATGCGAATCTGTTTAAAAATTACAAGCAAAACTTTAATTCTAACGTAGTTTACAATAAAATACGACTAAAGAAGCAAAAGTCGATCCTAAATTAAATCCTTTAAAAATAAATGCATAAAATCGGAAACCAAAAATTGCACAACGAATATTTAAATTGCTATTGATAAGAGAAAATCTTTCTGTCGCTTAAAAGACGATGGAAAAACATTTGGTGCTGCACACAAAGATTTAAATTTTGCAGCTTGTCCCTGCAGATGAAGGCAAAAATATTCTAGAATTCCATTAAAAACTGTATAAAAGTGCAAACGATAACAGTTACCGATATTTTAGCATTTTAAATGAACGGCAACAGGCTTGCAACAAAGCACAAAGCTGAACTGAAATTTAAATTTGGAACGGCAATATTAGATTAAATGTATTTTAATAAAGCTTAGTCTTATCTACTTCTTTTTATATCTTGTTTTGACATTTTAATAATATACAAAGACTGTTTTGTGTAAGGGTATTTCTTTTATCTGTTTCCGTAGTAAATACTTTTAGAAAAATAAATATCTATCGAAGAGTAGTGCCATTACAAATGCTCAAGGGTATATCACGTTAATATGAAAAATATGCATTTCTTTAAAAATATCTTTTTATTACTTAATTATTTAAAGTATACATTTATTTTAGAAAAAAATATAGTCCGTTATATATTACCTAATATTTAATTTTTTATCAATAGTAATGAGATACACTTGAAAAAAAAGCTCTGTTAGTTCTCAACAGCATTTTGTATTTATAGTAAATATTTTTACTTGTTATAAATATTTATTTAGCAGCCACGAATTTCTGGGAACATAATATTTTTTTGTATTTTAAGTAACTACAGAAATTAAATTAGGTCCTATTTAAATTATATATTTGTTAAAAATGATTATTAGAATATTGGTTTAGACGAAAATAATTCTTTGTCATTTACAAGTTTTTGTTTAAATTTATTTTTTACTAAATATTCTAAAATTTTTAAAAATTTTAACTTTATTTCTTTAAGATTTTTAGAAAGTAATTTATTTTTCCCCCTAAAGCGGTCAATCGCTTATTACCGACTTGAACGAGATTCTTATTGTTCCATAGAGTTATAAAAAAAATGTGTAAGAAAAAGTATTTTTTTACTAATTTTAAAAAGCAGACTATAATGAATACAGGAAAGTATTCTGTTTACAAATTTACCAGTGGCATTGTTACATCCTGTGACAAATTTTTTGTTCAGTTTAAAATATTTTTATTTTAATCCCAATTTTGTTTACGTGGTTTGCCTTTTAGATCAAAATGGCTTAAACTTTTGCATTTTTCTTATCATAAATGGTATTCTTATTCTTTTTGAATTTCCCAAAAATTTTTGTGTTTTCTTTGGTGAAAGTTATAATTTATACTATTACACTTTAAAAAATTTAAATCAGATAAGTGTAATACATAACTAAAAATTAAAAGTAAAAGTATTTTAAAATGGTTGTAATATCAGGCATTAAAAAAAAATATAGTATAAAAAGAAATAAATTTAAAATTAATAAATATAACTTTACTTATGTTACATCTCTTAAATACTTTTTGAAATACACCAAATTCACATTTTTATTCTCCTAAACAGCAGTAAACTGATAATAGGGATATTTCTTAAGAAAAAACTAAATGGGACAAAGGATAAAATATAATATACCAAAACTCTTTGGGCAATAAATTTATTTATTTAAAATTTATATAGTTTTTTATAAAATATGTTTGCTCACGTAAGGCATTAAGTTATGTTTAAAATAGTAAGTAATCATAATTTAAATAACTGAAAATATCTTAGGATTTTTTTCTCCAAATATCAAAATAATAAACTTATTTTTATTTTTGTACTTCTGCATGAGCTTATGTATTCTTTATAGAAGGGGGCTACCCTTGATTGCAGTGTAAAAAAAATGTCCAGCAGATGTAAAAGATTTTTATTATAAAATTTTTTTTTGTTTCAACAATAGGAAAATACCTAAATTACTAATTAAAAGCGGCAATGCCTTGGTTGATATTTAATTTAAAACTTGTTTTTTAAAACTTTTTTAAAAAAAACAACTTTTAGTATTTTAAAAATTGGTTTGGAAATTTGATGCTAATATATTGCGCTTCATATTTCGGTTCATTTTAAATTTTCCCAAAATTGGTGTTATGCTTCCTTGACATGTAAACAAATAAAAATCAAAAACACTTCACTAAACTTTGACATTTACAAAATAAACAGAGAAGCTTGAAACAGTTTTAAAAATATTTGAATTTTACGAAGGCAAAATGTTGAACAGGTGAATAAAAACTTTCTATCACTCTACCGCCTTTTATTTAAAAATAGGATTATTTTGTCCCTACTGAAATAATAATTTAAATATAGAAATATATTTTTGTTATTACATAATATAATTGTTTTATAAACTATATCCTTTTAGTATTACTATTTAATGGTATCGTTATGTAAACAAGAAAACTAAATATCACAATAATAATAAAAACATAATTTTCGTCTACTTTTTTTCAAACAGTAATTTAAAACAAAAATGTTTTACCAATATTTAAGTTATTTGTAACATAGTTCATTAAAGCGGGGGCCCTGGTTTTCAATTTCTAAGTGGAGACTACCTTCAGGGTACGTCTTTTAGGTCGTTGATTCCGAACTTAAGGGTCCCAAACCTTTAAACCGGAAATACCACTAAAAGGGAAAAAACACCCTTTAAAGCTTTATTTCAAAATAACCCTATAAAAAATTTATAATTATTTTTTACTGTATTGTATGTTTTGTATTTTTATGAAATTATGTCTAAATTAAATTACGGGTAATTCTTGGAGGTAAAAAACCCCTAATCTTTCCCTAAAATATCGTACAATTAAAAAACATGCAAAGAAAAATATTGTGCTTTCTGCCCAAAACTTTGGATAAATGGCCACTTCCCGACCAAAAAAATATTTCCCTTTCCTAAGGGAATGTAAATCTTGCACCCTTTTTGGGGTCTTAAAAATATAAATTTATTTTCCTTATTTACCAAAAAATTTGCTCACAAGAAAGTATCACCACTTATCCAAAATTAAAAAAGCAAAATGTAAAACATTTTTTGTTTGATTTTTTTACCTTTGCGATATTTTAGAGTGATTGGAACTTGTTTTACTAATTACCCAAAAAATTTAATTTAATATATATTAATAAAAAGTAATTTCAAAATTTTCTTAAAATTCTTAAAAAAAACTTAAAACGGTGCTTTGTGTCATTTTAGGGTGACGCTGGTTAAAAGTTTTGGAATCAACGACCCAAAAAACGTACCCTTAAATATTTTCTACGTGCCTGAAGAATATTTTTATGGTTTTTTAAAAAAACCCCCCCTAAAATGGGTGTTTTTTGCCCTTTAAGGAAGGGCCTGGGATTTAAGGGTTTCGGGACCCCGAAATTCGGAATCAGCGACCCAAAAACCGTAACCCAAGGTATTTTAAGGTGCCAAGGGAATTTTCATAAGTTTTTTAATAAAATTTTCTTTAAAAACCCTGAATAGGATGGTTTTTGCTTTTTTGGGGATGATGCCAACATTTTCCGCTGCAGAACCGAAAATTCAGAATCAGCTATCTAAAAAACGAACCGTCAATCTAGCATAGCTTTGCATGCTATTGAATTTGCATTTGATTTATCATAACCCATTGATTATTTAACAATTTCTACAACTAGTTTATGATTTGTCCAGTTTTATTTTCTTTTTTAATTGTTAATTAACTGAATTAATAAAAATGTCTTACTCCACCAAGCCTATGACATTTAGCCTTTATTTTCAGTGTTTTAAAATCTTGTTTACTGAACGAGAATATGTTGCTAACTATCCCGATGAAGGCATTTAGGAAGAAAAGTATTTACCCCTTTGTCTAGATTTGCGCGAAACAGGACAGGTGCATCCTATTACCCTAGAAGATATCGGCGAATTAGAAATGAAGACAATATTATCAATGTACTTGCATATGTTTGATCAATCCACATTAACAAGAATAATAGCTTTGGATTTAGGAATTAGTAAACGTCGGTCCATCAATTTTAATAAAACCATATCATATTGTATGCATCAGGCTCTTTCGGAAACTGATTTTGACAGAAGATTAGACCACTATTACTGGTTAAGAACTATGGTCGACGAAGATCCCATTTTTTTTCCCGCATACTATGGACTGACGAAGCTACGTTCACGAGCACTGGAGGTGTCGCATAATATGCATTTTGGTCGGTAGATAATCCTCATTGGATGCGTGAATAGATCATCAAAATCGATGGAGTGTGAATGTGTGGTGTGGCATATTGGGTGATCAAATTTTGGACCGTTTATTTTTGATGGTTTTTAAACGGAAGATTTATTTGAACTTCTTAACAAACGTCTTACCGGCTCTTTTAGAGAACGTTCCTCTACAAACAAGAAACATGATGGATGTCCGGCACACTTTTCCAGAGAGTTCGTAACTTTTAAGGGAAACCCACAAACGGTTGTATAGGAAGGGAAAGTTTGTTTCCATAAAATAATATTTTTATATATATATATATATATATATATATATATATATATATATATATATATATATATATATATATATATATATATAAAAAAAAATAAACATTTGCTTGTTTAATGACCCCAGTTAAACATGAAATATCCTTGGTTTACCCCCAATCACCAATACTTTTTTTAATATTTCAGTAGTATCTTTTTAACAAAGTAATCCAGTCTTTTTCTTAGTAGAACTTAATGCGGCAATACCAAGAAAGTTTTAAGGAAGGGCAGAAGTGTTTGGGATCTTGCGCAATGAATAGTACCGCCAGGTCTGGACTTCCATAATTTTGTGTTATCTTGTATAAAACTGAACAAAAATTTAAAAAATAACATATGTTTTTTAGCTTTTGCTACAACTGTTTTAAATTTTATGTGTTGCTTTTAATATGTAACTTTTTTTAGACGACCCCCCATTGAAGGTAATTAGTTGGTGTGGCAAATGTAACAAATAAATAAAGAAGGGAGATTTATGTAAAAAAAAAACAAAATTAAAAATAAAAATTTCTGAAGGTTATCCATTGTAAAATTTTTTATCATCCCCAGAGTTCTCATTTTGTAACCTCTCTATAAGCATTTGTTGGTGGTTGAAACTTTGCATCAGGAAAAACTACCACCATTATCAATATTCTTAACCGGGGTTTTCATTTCCGAAATAAAGAGTAGCCTTTTGTTTTCCTGGCCTTTTAAAAGGACGGCATTATTTACAAGACTAAGTAGCAGCCATATACAATTTTATTTATATTAAAAATTCTATTATTTTTTATTTTTATTTATAGATAAACGGTATGTTTCTACAATAATGATAAAACATTTCTTAACATTTGTTGTCCATGACAAAATAAAACCAATAAAAAATACTTTAATTTATTACCAAGCAAACAACAATAAATCACGGTCCAATGTCAATGTTCGGGAAAATTCTTTAAACAAACAATGTGAAAGCGTTATCTCTGGGAAATTTTTTTTTTTTTTAAGATTGCCACAAATAGGGAATTTTGTTATTCCTTTTAAAGGACAAAGGCAGTATCTGGGTTTTAATTATATTTTATTTACTTATCTCGTGATATTGTATAATATTAGATTTTATTTAAAAAATTATTTTATTTTTCTGGGATTAATTTTTTCAGTTTAAATTTGGTTTTTTCTCCAAAAAAGGGGGTTTCCCTTCATATTTGTAAGTAAATTTTAAATTTTATTTTTTTTTTAATATTTTTTTTTCTTTTTAATAACAGAGGACCCCCCACATAAAAATATTTAACATTTTTATATTTTCGTTCATTTATTTAAAAAAATAATAAAATATTTGTATGTTTTTAGTTATATTGTCGCAAAGGGTAAACTTTCCCTTCAAAATTTACTAAAAAATTTAAAATTTATTTAAATTTATAATAAATATATATATATTTTTTTTATTCTGGAAAAAGCCAAATATTTTTTTTACTAAAATAATCCCAGAAAAAAAAAAAATAATTTTTTAAACATTTTCTTATTTTAAAAATATGTTTAATTTTTATAGGTTGTGTATACCTTTAAACAATAAAATAAAATTTAAACGTCAAAAAAGTTTTGTCAAAAAAAACACTAAGATTATCATTTCATTAGTAATTTCTTCTCACTAAAATAATAAAGTTATCTCCTATTTCTAAGTAAATTTTCTTCAGAATAAATTATTTTTTAACAAAATGGATATACCCTAACGAGAACCATCAAACATGTCGACGTGTATGTGTCCCTTCATATTTGTAAGTAATTTAAAAAATTTTATTCTTTTTAATATTTTTTTCATTTTTATTAACAGAGGACAGCCACCTAAAAATATTTTACATGTTTATATTTTCATTAGGTTCATTTATTTAAAGAAATAATAAAATATTTGTATGTTTTTAGTTATATTGTCGACTTTCCCTTTACACTTACTAAAAACTTTTAGATTTATTTAGAATTTATAATAAATATATATTTTTTTTTTTTTCTGGAAAAAAACCCAATTAGATTTTATATCATCTGCTTTACTATGAAAAGAACTTCACTAACTCACTTCACGATTTACTATTTAATTGGTCGATAATATAATAAATGCAAACAGGACTATTTTTGATAAACACATATTGTGTAATAGTTTAAAAGTGTTATTATCACAAATTGTGTGATAAAAGAAGGAAAAGAAAAGTGAAAATTACCATGTGTAAAAATTGATATCTCGAAAAAACTAATTTTAGATTTGTGATCAGCGCCCCCGTATGCAAAAACTTATCTAAATCGGCTAGGAGCAAAAAAAGTAAAAAATTACCATAATTTTAATTGGTTCTTGTATTTTAGAGTCATACCATTATTTTAAAAATGTTTGATTTGTATAAAAGTTCAAAACAATAGTATCAGGTTATCAGGTAACACGAAAAAGTTTTACATTAAGTAAAAAATTTTTTACCATTAACATAATTTACATTTAATTTTTTTTTTTTTAATTACCATTACAAAAGAGTTGCTTTATTACGATAGCAACTTTTCTTGTATAAAATAAAAACATTGAAATCCAAATATACCGATCAGTTTTCCCATGCAATGGTCTTCTTTTATGCGCACCTGCAACAAAACAAAAGATTACCCGTTTATACCTTTCAACGTCAGTTATTTAACTCTTTAATTTGGTAAAACCAGATTTGACTTTTTCATTCTTTCCTCATATTTCGCGCACGCCCTCCATGTGTAAAAATGTTGTGATTAAATCGCAACTGAGCTCGACAGGGCCGGACTGGATTTTTTTAAATCAAATTAGTAAAAATTTGATATTATTATATTAATGAAATTGGTCGAAAAAGAACCTAGAAAACGTAATTGAGAATCAGTTATTTACAATAATTTGATAGCTGGTAGGCAGGTAGGTTTAAATAGGTGGAAAAAATTGCATAAAATTATAGCAATTTCAATAAATGAAAGTCATGTTAAAAATTTGATGTGTAATATATTTCAAAAATATAATATGGTCAAGGGACCAAGAAAAAAAAAACATACAGTTTTATTGGTTACCGGGAAAATTTTAAAAAATAGGCCACTTTCACGTGCCGGGAAAATGAAAAAAAAAATTTTTTTTACTCATACCGAGCAAACCGAAAAAACCGGAATGAAATTACAGTACAGTATAAAATTTAAAAATGTAAAGTAGCCTTTATCACACATAAAAGAAGAATCATACCTAGTAAATAGCTAAATCAAAAACTAAAGTCATAAAATATAATTCTTAGGCCTCCTCCACAAGACATAGAAAACAAAATTTTACCTTACAGAGTTCCAAAGTAACCCGAAGGAAAAAAAAGCAAGAAATTATTTAAATAACTACCCCAGTAAAATAAATGAAGAACTATACATTTCAGAACAACTGGATAAAAATTCCCACAAGGGTAACAACCGTCTGTTTTTTTATAGACTGAATACAGATTCAGGGACTGTTTTCGAAAAAAAAATTAACTTTAAAAATATGACATATCTATTTCCTTGCCACTCTATTCTTGTTTAAATTTAAATGTATGGTTATATTACCTTACACTTATAAATAATAGGCCTATAAAGAATATTACACAACTATGGTTTTTAACAATGAAACCTGAAAACACTAGTCACCTTTTACAAATTAATTGTCAAAAAATCCAACACACTTAAACAAATCACTTGAAATCACTGAAAAATAAACAACGCTTCCAACCTCCAAACAATTCAATACACCAGCTGACCTGACGATCAAAAATAAATAAAAAAAGCCGATAGACCAGCCCTGACTGGTGCGTTCACTTTCTGATTTAATCAGCTGCGGCATCTGTTTATCTCTCTCTGTTATGGTAAAACTGTCGTAACAGAAAAAGACAAAACTAGACCGGATTGGTTATTATAAATAAAAGAAATCGTTCTCATATCAATTGGCAGGTTGAGCATGCCCAGAATATGAGGAAAGTGTTCCTATTGGTTGAATTTTATGGCTTCAAAACAGGTGGAGAGTTAAATAACTGATTCGTTGTACGGTATAAACTGTGCTCTGACTCTGCTTTAAATTTGATTGTATAGCCGACTTAAATTTATATCACATAATAATTTTTCTTCAAAATTTCCTTCGATTTAATTAGTGCGGCAATTCTTTTCATAGTGGAACGGACATTTTTTAATCAAAAAGGCCATTGCTGTGTTCTTCCTATAACCTTTAAATTTCCTTGGGCTATACTAGTTGAGATCTTTATAAATCCATTTACGGCCCACCTAAAAACGTAGGAGTACTTACTTTCTTGGCATTTTTATTTTAATAGTATCTAGACTGTAAAACAGGCTGATACCTAGGATATTTTTGTTTTATTTAAACCTTCAAATATTTAGGTTTGGTATAACTGGAAAACCTTTGCTATGATGGAAATTAAAATTTTTTTAGTATGTTAATTAATTTTTCTTTAAATAATTTAACTCTTAAATAGGTAATTCATAGACATTTATTTATTTTATATATGTATCATATTTACTTATGTGTATATAGCCAAACAAAAACAATATGATATATGATATTGCTGAAGCAATGGGAAAAGTAATTTATGTTTAGTAATGAAACATCTAGAATCCTTGTTGTATTAAAGTTAAAGGAACTTGTTTTAACATATGTATTGGTACCTTTTTATTATAGAGTGATGTTTTTGTAGAACATAAAAAGATACAATTTATTATTTTAGGTGGCATTGTACTTTTACAGTACAACAAAGTAACATTTTATTTTGTTTGTTTTATTTTTTGACATCTTGGTTACTTCTGTAATTTACATATGTGGCTTATATACAAATTATTAAATTAATAATATCTTAAAATGTTATTATTTTAAGATAAAATTCAAGGTTATTGGATTTTAATTATGTTTAACGACGTTCGTTTATGAAGCCAATTTGCATATAGTAATTGTTATACATTTAGAAACTAGTACGGGCAATATGTAAATTTAAATCATTCATAATCTACACTATAAGTTTACCCTCTAGGAAATCAGCTCGTACTTTATAAAATTCTAGTAATTAGCATTAGCATTATATTTGTTAAAACGTCCATTTGACACTGGTTTTTGGTAATTTTTTAAAAGGTGTGATATTATTCCTTAGTCACACAATTTATGAATATTAAGTATTCATTAAGCTTTAACGAATTTTGTGATTCCAAAAAATAAATATAATCAAAACCCAACAGCTTTGTTAACACACATTTTGAACTCTATGTATTCCAAAAAAAATATATTATATATATATATATATATATATATATATATATATATATATATATATATATATATATATATATATATATATATATATATATATATAAATTTTAGCCTTGTTATAAATAATAACAGAAAGGAAGAGTTTCTTTGGGCATAGAAGCTCCTTAATGAAATAAAAAGAAAAATTAAATATTCTGGTAGGAATGACTACTAAGGTTGGTTGTTTTAAAATTACGATGCCTACAAGTAAATGAATAACCCCGCACAACATGGCGCACATTAACATCTTGACCTGTCCATACTAAGATTGGTTGGTTTTGGTTACTTGACGGGATGGCGCTAGTTGCTTCTAACGTTGAACTGTATTAGATTGCAGTCAAGGGTGTCTACGGCCTACATTTGGTGTGACCATCCCCATCAAGGGTAAAACACGTGTAATCGGATTGGCTGGACCCGGGTTTATGCATTTACTTGGAGGCCTCGTAATTTTAAAACATCCAAGCTTACTAGTTATACCTACCAAGATATTTTTGTCTTCTTAAAAATCTGGCAATATACTGATTCACATAATTTAAAAAATAAATATTATTTTGTGAATTTTAATACCAAGTTTGCCAGCGATTTTTGTCAGGTTATTATTACACACTTTTAGCACTACAGTAGAGTAACTCTCTCTTCAACATAGTACCATGTTTAGGTTAATGATTTTTTTTTATTGTTTTAGGTAAGTTTATAACACCTACTAAGAAAAGAGACCCTAGTTATAGCAAGGTAAGCTATTTATTAATTAGATATAAAACTTTAACCGTTATTAATTATGGCGTTGTCCTAGGTTAAATTTTAATTTTGCCCTTCTAAATAGATAGCGATAACCAACCAACAGCTTAAAAAAACAATTTTTATTGTTTTTGAAATAAAAAGTACGTAGCAATCAAAGTCAAAAGCCTGGGATTTACCCGTGTGACATATCTAAAATTGTTTTATTAAATGTGTTCAAAGGCAACTCATTTGAAAACCATTAGTATAAAATCATAGGCAAATTCTTTTGTAGTTAATTGCCATTTGTCCAATTTAAACTTATAATTATCTGTTTTTTTTTCTATATGTTAATGGTTATAGGTGTGTAAGCAAAATATGTTCCCTAATTATTGTGTATTTTTCTTTTTGTTTATGTGTGCCAGTTTAGTTTTTAAATTTTACATATAAAAGGCGTTTTTATTTCATTTACTTTTTTTGACGCTGCTTTTTACGATTTAACATTTGCTTTAAAACGTGTTATATTTTAATAAAAATATATCATTTGTAAATTATTTTATATAATTTAAAAAAGTAGTGCGTTTTTCGAATGTGAAATTCTACAATTAATGTAATAAAAATTTACAGACTTACTTTTTGGTGTATTATAAATGCCTTTATTATCTAGACACCTATATAAAATAAATAACGAGTATATACACAGGTTAACAGACATTTTTTGACACGCTTGAAGGTTTTAATAAATTTTGTAAGAGTTTATCCCAAAGAACCACGTCAGACCTCAACAAAGACTCGACAATTTCCCTGTAAACCGAAGGTAATAGATTTCTGTTCAAAATTTCCTTTATTAAGAAAGAATTGTGAATTAACTTACAAATATTTTTACAATATCTTTAGAGCATGGTGATCCTACCTTAAGTGTTTGTCTATTTTAATTTCCAAATACTTTAAACATTTAACTTTAGCTATATCACTTTCAAGGTCATCAACGGAAATAACGCTAAATTCAGGACGATTAGTTAACGATAGAGAAAACGCAATTTAGGTTGTTTTAGAAACGTTTGTAGTAAGCTTGAACGATCCAACCAGTTTTTTATTTTACTTATACCTTTCACAGCAGAATCCCTTGCTCCAGAATATAGTGTAATGATTAAAATATGGCTGTAATAGTGGACCTTTTAGATATAAAACCATGGTGACCTACAAAAAAGAGCGAGTATGTTATAAAATAGTCCAGCAGTCTAAAATAAATCAATTTTTCAATAACCTTTGAAAATACTGGAAGTATTGACACATTTCTATAATTACCAGGTACCCGCGGGTCTCCCTTTTTAAAAATTGGCACGACCTTAGCAAGTTTAAGCTCATCCGGAAAAAAACCCCCTTCAAAGCAGTCATTAACTAAATCAGCCAGTGGAGAGCATATTATGTCCGACACCTCCTTGATTAATACAGAAGGCACATCATGATATCCCGAAGAGTATTTGGGTGCCAGCTGGTCAATAACCTGTTTAACTTCGCCAGAAGTAGTTGGTCGAAAAAAAAATGTAAAAGGGATAGATTTTAGTCTTACACTGTGCAACGCAACATTGCGTTGTATAAAATTGTAAATAACATATACGTTACATTTTTCTTTTCCTCACCTATACCTAATATATATATATATATATATATATATATATATATATATATATATATATATATATATATATATATATATATATATATATATATATATATATATATATATATATATATATAATATATATTATATTAAGTTTTGGTATATTTTTTGTTATTTGTATTTAGAAATATTTGATTCCCCATTATATTTTTTTGTTATCACCAAAAACAGAACAAAATTAACATATATTTTATATACTAAATAAAAACAAACAACAAAAAGACTTAAATGGCACTGATGATTTAATATAATTAAAAACATTGTTTATAATTTTAATTTAAATTTTAAAATACGCACCTCGGAGAAACATCTTGGTAATCGGACTATTTAAATTGTATTGGTACAAATAACTTAGAATATGTTAAAAAATGCTATATTTTATTTTTTGTTATTAGGAATTTTAGATTTATAAGAAAAGTAATGTTGATTTTATTTGTTATTTTTTTTTATTTAGATTTAATTTATAAAAGTATTTACAAAATTTTTATACAGGTTGGTTTAAAAATTAGGGGTTAGGATGGTTAACATATTAGATTATGATATATGTGGCTGAGGTTGCTGATATCTTGTTTGTCATTGAGAGCTTGTGGTTCTTTTTTTATATGAATCATTTCCTTAATTAAAAGTTTCTGGTGATGATTTTCTTGGGTAAGAATTGCAATGTTTTTAAAATCGAATTCATGTTTCAAATTTGCTTCATGTTTGTGTAGAGCTGTAGAAGCGTTTTTCGTATATTTGTGCCCATTAAGTCTGCTATCAAGATATTGTGTTGTTTTACCAATATATTTTTTTGGGCAATTTAAACATGGAATTGAGTAAACCAGGTTTGACTTTTTTTCCTTAGGGACTTGGCTCTTTAAGGGTGTAAATAGTGATGATAAAAGGTTTTGGGCCTTGTGGCATACAACTATGTCATGTTTTGCCAGAATATATTTTATTTTTTCGGACACTTCCTGGGAGTATGGCATGGCAACATATTTTTTTACCCTGTCAGTAACTGTGATATTTTTAGTATTATTTTTATTGTTGTAAAATTTAAAAGGGGTTGTTTGATAATTTTGTTTATTTGTTTAATGGGAAAATTATTTTTTTTCAAAGTGTTTCTAATTTTTTTTAAAAATTTGTGGACGTAGTTTTGGTGAAGTTAATTTTAATGCCCTATCAGAAAACCCAAATTATTACACTTTTTTTTTGTCAAATTGGTTGATTTGAGTTATAATTTAAAAACGTCCCCCAATTTTTTTGGCCCATTTGTTTTAAGGTTTTCCATTTTCATTCTTTTTAAAATTAATGAGAAAATTAATTTAATTAAATTTCATTTAGCGAATTGTATTTTAGGGTGAAAATTTTGAAAAAATTTCATGCTCATCTACTTGACTTGAGGGTAATGCTTTAAAGGGTCGTAAACATATTTTTTAAAGAAGATTAAAAAACTGAAATTTCTACCCAAGAAAATCATCCCAGAAACTTTTAATTAAAAATTTTCCCAATAAAAAAAAAACCAAAATTCAATGACAAACAAGAATAGCAACCTCAGCCACATATATCATAATCTAATATGTTAACCATCCAACCCCAATTTTTTAAAAACCAACCAAAAAATTTTTGTAAATTATTTTTATAAATTAAATCAAAATTTAAAAAAAAAAACAAATAAAATCAACATTTTTTTCTTATAAATCTAAAATTTTAATAAAAAAAATAAAATATAGGCATTTTTTAACATATTCTAAGTTATTTGTACCAATACAATTTAAATAGTCCGATTACCAAGATGTTTCTTCGAGGTGCGTATTTTAAAAATTTAAAAATTAAAAATTGTTAAAACAATGTTTTTAAATGTATATTAAATCATCGTAGTGCCATTGTAAGTCGTGTGTGTTTTTGTTGTTTGTTTTTCTTTTATGTATATGTAAAATATATGGTTAATTTTGTTCTTTTTTTAGGTTGATAACCAAAAAAATGTTTTTTTTGAAAAAGCCCAATATAATGGGCGAAACGTCAAAGTAATGTTTTCCTTAAATAACAAATAAAAAAACCATACCCAAGAAACAAGAAACTTATTATAAATAAAGGGTTTTAAAAAAATTAGAAATATATATATATATATATATATATATATATATATATATATATATATATATATATATATATATATATATATATTTTTTTTTTTTTTTTTTTTTTTTTTTTTTTGAAAATTTTTTTTTTTTGGGGAATTTGGGATCCGGGAAATAATTATCCAAACGATTTAATAAAAAAAATTTTTAAAAAAAACGCATTCATAGTTCTATAATAAATGCCAACCGAAGACCAATGTAAATAAGAAAAACTACCTTTCTCTACCCTACTTTCCCCGGGGGAAAAAAATTTAAAAATAATTTAAAAAAACAACATTAAAAAAAGGATTTAATCTTTTTAAAAAAATTTTAGTAGTTTAAAAGCAAAAATCCCCAAAAAAAAAGAGAGTAACATTGTTATCAAATCCCATGCAATGATTGTAACGGCGTATACATTGGACAAACAATAACTCTTAAAAACGGTTAAATGGGCACAAGTATGACAAAAAAAAAGAACGGCTTTGTCCAATCATATGGCAAATAATAACCATACTTTCGACTATGAAAAGTAAAAAACCCACGTACGGAAAATCATCAAAAAAAAAAAGGGCTATACGAAATGATTGAAATTAAAAAACCAAAAAGCGTAAACTCAAATCAGATACCAAAGGTTTTAAATAAAAATTTTTTATAATATAATTAATTAGTCAAAAAATAAAAATTGATTTCGGTGATGCATAAAGGTGTATTATTGATAACAAGGAATTATTCACCCAAAAAACAAAAAAATAAAAAAAAACTTAAATTCCAACAGATAGATTTGTATTGACTTCAGTAGCTTTATAAACAAAACACATACATGTCATGTTCGTCTTATAAATATTTTTGTTATTTGTTCTTTATAGTAATTTTGGGCCCTAGCAGTGTCTGTTTGTTTATGTTTTTTAAAAATGCAGGATAGTGCACGACAGAACCCTTCTTTTTAGGTGCCAAGTTGTTATTGTATTTGTATCGTTAAATTCTGAAACAAGCGGTTTTTATTCTCTTTTAGTTGTCTTTTTTGATGAAGGTTAAAGTCTCCGAAACGTCAAAATTTAAAATTTAAAAAGTAGTTATCACAAAAAAAAGATCATTTTTTTTTCCCGATCCAATTCCCAAAAAAATTTTCAAAAAAAAAAAAAAAAAAAAAAAAAATATATATATATATATATATATATATATATATATATATATATATATATATATATATATATATATATACCCCAACAAACTATCAAAGAACCAGTTCCGAATCTGTTTTTAAAGCTCATTTCATGCTCGTAAATTAGGGTGGGAAAAAAGATGTAGTTAAAAAAACAGGCTTGTGTTGTCTACCGTGTTATTATTGCCATGGACAATCATGTTTAAATGTTAAATCTGTGGAAAGACGTAGATTTTAAAAATTTAAAATTTAATAATCAGTGGATTAGGCCACACAGGGGG
>JAHBCN010018677.1:0-16785 GCA_019359885.1 Listronotus oregonensis
TTTTTCGACAATGCTTTTCCAAAAACCTAAAAGTTTAAAAAAAATTAATACAATACCCAACACAAAAACCTGGTAAAAAAAATACTCCAAAAATAAATGTGTGACCCTTGCAAAAATTGCTAAGAAATAAAGGAAGTAAATGAAGACAATGTTCCTGACGTTCCTCATAGTTTGTTTGGAATCCCTTTTGGGGAGTTTACCAGTTAGTTTCGCCATTAGATGGGGAGCCAATGTTTAAAAAAAAAATTTAAAAGGGGCACAAAAATGTAAATTAACCATAATATCAAAAAATGAAGAATACTTGAGTTGGTGGGTAGAGATAAAGCTGTTAGAATAACCCGATCGCCGGTTTGGGTTTGCCATATGAGCCTGCGTAGGGTTTTTTCAGCTTGCCCAAAAAAAGACTTTTTTCCCATTTTTTATAAATGTCATAATATATTTAAATTTTTTAAAAATTTAAAAATTTGGGTTTTTTTTTTGTTACCAATTTTTTTTTTCATTTTATTTTTTTTTTTTTTTTTTGAAATAAAAATATACTTATTTTTTTTTGTTTGTTATTTTGTATTCAGTTTTTTAAAAAATCTATCATTTAAAATACCTATTATTGTAATTTTATTGGCGAAATCTGGGCCAGAAAGCCGATAACCAATGGGTGCCCCCTAGTTCAGTGCTTTTCCATCGATAAAGTTAAAAACGGCTTGATTAAACAGCGATTAATTCAGGTTCATCGATGAATAAAACAACACCCTTTTAGGAAATTTTTTTCTTTTTAAATTTCCCTTTTTCCCTTCAATATGGTTAAATGACTTTTTGACTGATTGAAAACTTTTGGGTTACGTAGTAAATCTTTTTCTTGTTTTTATAATACATTGAAGCGGGTCTTTTTCCCCTGGGAGTCGTCTACATTTACCCCGAAGGCAGCCAGCCTCTTGGGCTTTTTTTGCCTAATCTCCCATTATCTTTTATACCAATCCCCCCTTGTCTTGTTCCTTTACGAGTCTGTATAATAGAGACTGGTTGGTTGTTATTGGGTTCATTCCCGGGAATTTCGGTAGGAATTCCGGGAAAAACCTTTGTCCCCGGAAATCAAGCTCGAAAAAATAAAAATATTTAATCAAAAAATTTAAAAAAAAACTTTTTGGGGTTTGCCGTTTTTTTTAAAAAACGCGGCGGCGGGGCGGCCGGGGCCAAAACGCGTGGTACCCTTTATCTCCCGTCCGCGCGGCAACCCCTGGGGGTCGTTTTATACATAATACAATACAGTAGGTAATACACCAGTAATGCCAACCTAAAATTATTCCCTATTTTAAAATTTTTTGGGGGGAATTTTTCTAATATCTAGGGAATTTTAACTTTGGATTTTTTTCAGTTAAATTTTTAAAATTTCAGTCAATTTATCTTTTAATATTAAAGGATCAATGCAATATTTAAATCCAACCCGGGTTAGGTTTAAATTTTATCTTTTTAAAAATTGCTTCTTGTTGCCGATTAATCTAATGCGTTAATTCGTGGTATCGGGTTTAATTACAGATCAACTGCTACTTGCACCCTTTTGCATGTTGTTGCCCTTTGTATTTTGGGGTTTGTTAAAAATACTAAAAAAAGAAATGTAAGTTGTTATTTGTTCCCCCATAATGCCGAGACTGAGCGAGTTTTTTCGTCGTTATGGGTTTAAAAATAAAAAGCGAAATTAATTACCCATGAGGCTTAAATCGTGTGTTTAATTCGTCTTTCTATGAAAACTGCTAAAATTATTAAAATAAAAACATTTGACTTATGAAAAAAAAAACCCTTTATAAAAAAAAATTGTTTTTTAAAATTTTAAATTTTTTTTTTTTGTTTAAAACTTTTTTTTTTTAATTAGCATTATGTCCATTTTACCATGAGATTTTTTTTTTTTATTTTTTTAACTTTTCTGCAATAAAGTCATTTGTAAATTATTTTTCTATTTAATTTTTTGGGGAAATTTGGGGTTTTTTTAAAAAAAAGGGTTTTTTGGTTGGCAACACTGTAATACCCGTTCATTAGTGTTTCGACTCTAGCTGAGTTAACGGTTTACAAAGTGTAGGACACGCAATTTGTAAATTTCTCAACAACCCAGAAATTAGCCCAAATTTCGGACCCGAAAATTATAAGCTCAAAACATGAACCCCCGTTTTATATTCCTTGGGATTTTGGTGGCCCAAATAATGCCTGTCTGTTCCCCCCCACATTCTAACTTGGGTCCCCTTTATGAGCTTATTTTTTGCGGTGTTCTTTTTGGTTATCGTGCCCGTTAGCATTTTTGTGAAGTCTTTTCCCATTTTTTATAGTTTCGCTTTTTTGGGCCCCTTTTAACTTTTTTCCCTGTCTTATTCTCTGAGGCTTCCTCGTTTCCTCGTGTTTGTTGCGGATCCATTCGCTGGTTTACCCCTTGCTGGGGTTTTTGGGCCCCAACGGCAGTTTCTGATCCAAAAATTTGGGGTGGATGATCCCGCCGAGGAGTAGTTTAGAAGTAGTTATTTGTATAAGGTACGTGTATCAGTATTTCCTTAACAAACTTGAAAATTGGTTTAACATCTAAAGCCCCTCCCAAGGATCTTTTATACAAAGCCTTCTTCGAATATAACTGCGCAGCTGTATCTTGGTTATCTTTGTTTAGGGTTGAGGTAAATTTGAGAAACATTAACATACCTTTTTTATTTAAATTATAAATGTAACTATTACAGCAAATATATCTGTTATTTGTGAGATTATTTTATTTAAGATATCTTCTTATCTTGACTGATATGTCACTGAAACATGGATCGTTTTTTTTTTTTTAAATCTAGTCAAATTATCTGAAAAATAGTTTTGCGTAACTTTTTTTTACTTAAAAATACAACCCCAAATTGTTAGTACAGTGGATGGGAGGAAAAAAGGTGTTTGACCTCCAGATTTTTTTTACATTTTTTTTTTAAAAAATTGGTTCTTTCCCCCTAGATAAAGTTTATATATCTTAAGGGTGCTTTTTTTTTTGGGGAAAAACCACCCCCTTTTCTAAAAAAAAAAAAATATAGAAATGGATTTTAAATTAAAATCATGGCTAAATATGTAGAATGAATATATTTTTATGTTGTGAGTTATATCTAACATTATACTTGTAACGTTTCAACCCTTGAAAATCACCCTTAATAATGAAATTAGAAAAACTTTTTTTTTATTCTAAAATTATTTAATAACGCTTTTATTGTAGAAAAAAATATATTTTAACAGTTTACGGTATAATAAATATTTACTACCATAACTTAACCTTTAAATAACCACCCTTTATGAGATTTACAAAAAAAAATGTTTTTGACAAATCAAAACGATTTGATGATACATAATTGTAGTCCCAGAAAAGAAGCTAAAAAAATGGCAAAACCTGCAATTTTTTTGTCCTGCATCGATTTGCTTAAAAATTTGAAATTAGGCGCATCTAACCCTGTACTTTAAATTCTATTTCATGGTAATGTGCGCTGTTTGTTTTTAAGGGTGAAAACTACCCCTAATTGTCAACCTTATAGAATAACATTTTAAACCTTAAGATGGGTAAAAATTGGTTTGGATTAGTTGATTAATGATTGTCTTATGCTTTGGGATACAATTTTAAAATATTTCAACCCTTAAAAATCAACCCTTGTTAGAGCTTAAAGTAAAAAAAATATGAACCTAAAAAAATTATTAATAGTGATTTAATTTTAGAATAATTTGCTTCAAATATGTACTAATTTCATTTTGCAACTTTTTGACCCTTATAAATCAACACTTATTATAGCTTGATTAAAAAAAAGATTTATGCCCAAAAACTTAATAGCTTGACAGATTTATTAAATAAAAATATTACTGCCTGAAATATTACCAATTTCATTGTTTTGCAAATTTTAAATCCTTAAAAACCACCCCTTACAACATTGCAATTCTTATAAACCAATATAATAGATATAAATGGGAAAAAAAGTAAAAGTACACACAAAAATTATACCGGTAAAAGTATAAAGGATACCGGTTGTATAGAATGATATGCTCCGAAGTGGGCTATTCGAATTTTTCGAAAAAATTGATTGGTTTTTTAAACATAGCTTCTTTAGTTTTAATGTAGAAAGTTTTTTCAAAAATAATTTTGTAGGGTTTTTTAAGAGCTACAAGGCTATGTAAATTAAATCCTTTTAAATTCCTTAGTTTTAAAATGGATAAGTTTAAAGGTCTAGAATAAATGGGGTCTCGCTCGTAAATTAGAGGCTTTAAACGGCCAAAGCTGGCCAAGTATTTATTGTACAAAAAAATTATGAAATAAAAGTCTTTGTTATGAAAAAAGCTACAATTCGGTACTCCACCATTTTTTTCATATCTCCAGTATTGTTGGAGTTATTTGAAGAAAATGGCTATTTTTACGAAATTGCGGAAAATTGGTTTTCACTTTAAACTCCAATTTTTCCAAAATAAAGCCTTTTAATTTGGTTAAACTTCTAGGATGTATAAATAATACATATATAAAAAGAATCGCAGAAGGGTACAGATCAATTTTAATTAAGAGGGGAATTAGGGGGTTGTTTTTAATGATCTTTTCGTAGAAAAAAGTAGGGACCGACCTTATTTTTATCATAACTCGCTCAATTTTCAAACTAGAAACTCTTTTTGGTTTTAAAAGAAAGGTCTAATTATATACTTAAAAAAAGACCCTATATGTTTTCCTTGAAAAATGCAAACTTTTCTCGCTATTTGACTTTGAATCTTTCAAATTTAGCATTTGACGAACAAAAGTTAACCATTAACAAGCCGTAAGCTTGGTCCGTCTTGGTTGTAGAAAAATTACAAAAAAAACATTTTTTAACTTTTATTATAAGCTACAATTTTGCTTTCCACAGTTTTTTTGATAAAATGCATAACTTTATAGTTTTTCGTGAAAAACCCATTAAAAACGTCATTTTTTCGTCGAAAAACTCGTACTTTCAATCGCGAATAACTCGAAAAATATTAGTTTTTCGAAAAAATTTATGGTACATTTTTTACTTAAAATTACTTTTTTTAATGATTTCTCTAGTTAAAATGTAATAATAAATTTCCACCCCCAGAATAAAAGCACTCCTCGGCATGATATAAACTTTGATCCTTGGGCTATTCCCTACCTTCTGTGAAAATTTCTGGTAAATCCATGCAGGACAAAAAAATTCCGAGCCAACATTTCTCATTTCCTGTACTATGTTTACTTTTTTAGTTATGTGCAGTTTTGTTTTTGTCCCCAAACCCTGCTTGATTAAAATCATAAATATCTATTTATTCTAGGCTATCAAAAACGCTTGTAAAGTGGTGCAAAAAGAAGGATATGATCCAACAATATCCTTTTTCGTGGTGCAAAAACGCCATCATACCCGCCTGTTTCCTTTAAATGATAGAGATTCAGAAGACCAAGACTACACAAATAAGTTTGGAAAAACTATTAAGGGAAACTACAATGTACCTGCAGGTAAGACACATTATTTGTAATATTTGTGCTACTCTTTTAAATTTGCTATAATGACAAATAGCCAAAAATGGGGTTACATTTTTTTCTGTCTGTTTTTTTAAATTTTAAGGAGCATTTTTTAGTTTAAATATAAGGACACTAAGGTTATTAAGAAGCCAGTGTCATAATTTTACTTTTACATTAGCATTTTCTTTTTCTTAATGACATTTTAATTTATTAAAATCACAGGTTTACAAAAAAAATGTCATACCCTTCTAAGAAAACTATGTAATCCTTGAGTATTTTGCCGCGCTAAACACGAATCTAAGGTCTGTTTGGCCCCATCACGTCACAATTTTTTTAAAACGGCGAACATAACCCTTAAAATTCCCGATAAAAAATATGATATTCAATTGGTGTAATTTTTTTCTAATTCAATTTTTATTGCTAGAATTCACTTTTCGAAGTGTCTCGTGTGTTTTCCCAGTAAAACGACACTTTCTTGAGCGATTTGGTCCAAAAAATATAACCTCAAAAATACCACCTATCGAAAATACAGTATCCCTTTGCTAAAAACGATGTCCACTTTGAATGTTTTGATGAGATTGGACATTTTAAAGAGTTTCTATTGTTTCCAGTATTTCCGCTCTCCGATGATACTCTCCTGATGGCTTTAGACCGAGAAACAACCTCAAAAATACATGTTATCGAAAACTCCTGTGTCCTTTTTCTAAAAGTGATTTTAGCTGCGACTTTTTTGTTGCAACTGCACACTTTGAAGAGTTTCTATTGTTTCTAGTATTTCCCCCCTTCGAAGGTACCTTCCCGATGGATTTGGGCCGAGAAACATAACCTCAAAAGACCGTGATA
This sequence comes from Listronotus oregonensis, assembly GCA_019359885.1. Taxonomy (NCBI): domain Eukaryota; kingdom Metazoa; phylum Arthropoda; class Insecta; order Coleoptera; family Curculionidae; genus Listronotus; species Listronotus oregonensis. Next base: position 6,317 of record JAHBCN010018677.1, read on the forward strand.
GCGATAGAACGGTATCCAGGTGGTATAAATGATGTCTACTTTTATATTTTTGATGGAAAGCCCAGTTCGGAGTGCTGTAGGTATGTTTATTCTCCACGGACACCCTGGCAGTTGATAGAGTGCCAAAAACATAACCTCAAAAGTCCGTGATAGCGATAAAACTGTACTTGTTTTAAGTGAGTCCCCTCGCCTCTCACTATGTCTAACTTTTAAAATTCATTTTAAGCGCACTTGCTTATGGGGTCTACATCTCTCGTTAAAATTCCTTTTCAAAGCCTTTCTTTTATGTTCCACTGAAGTATCCCTTTGCAGATTCCAGCAGTAACCCGCCAACATGTTGATTTTCGGCACACTGAACTCCGCTTTCCATCAAAAATAAGAAAATAGACATCATTTATACCGACTGGATACCGTTTTATTGCTATCACGGGCTTTTAAGGTTATGTTTTTGGCACTCTATCAACTGCCAGGGTGTCTGTGGAGGGAAAACATACCCTCGACACTCCGAACTGGGCTTTCCATTAAAAATATGATAAGAAAACATTATTTATACCACCTGGATACCGTTTTATCGCTATCACAGTCTTTTGAGGTTATGTTTCTCGGCTCAAATCCATCTGGAAGGTACCTTCGGAGGGGAGAAATACTAGAAACAATAAAAACTCTTTAAAGTGTGCAGTTCCAACAAAAAAGTCGCAGCTGAAATCATGCGCTTTGTGCACGTACAAATTTTTTTATCTATAGCGTTGAGCGCATCATGATTTTTTTAAAAAATAAAAGATTAAAAAACGTTTAAAATGGCAAAAATTCTATAAAAAAAACAATTTTAAAGGTTTTTTTTGGTATTTGCCATTCTGATTTTTTTACCAATTCATTGTAGATGTAAATTAAAATACATACTTGGACTTATTATAAATATAATAAAAGGGCCTAAATTAAAACTTTAAATTTTCGTGAATGCTAGGAAAAAAGACTTATCTTTATCACATTATTGTGAGGTGTCTATTTCACCATTTCCGGCACAGGCATCCTATTATACTAATTTTCCGTCCCATGATAAGTCAGTTTTGAGCAAAGACAAAGTTCTATGCGTTTTTTTTTTTGGAAAGCAGTTTAGAGCACTATAGCCTCAGTGAAAGGATAGACATAGTAAGAAACCTACAGATATACGCAAGATCGACTGCAATAAGAAATCATTGTTTTCTTAATCTCGGACCCTAAAATACAAAGAACCAATGAATACTTCGAAAGTTAAAATGTTTTTTTCACAGACAACACTTTTTTTATCGTAGGCACTTGCGTAGACACTACGATTGTTAATCCAACACAACAGAACTTTTACTTGGTATCCCACGCCAGTATCAAAGGTGTATCAAGACCGACAAAATATGTCACCCTTTATGATGATCTTCATTTAAGCAACGATGAGGTAAGAAAAAACTTGATATAAAATGTAATATTTGTTTATTGTTACCTAAATAGTTACCGTAGTTACTTTTAATTGTTTACTTGATTGTTATTAAAAAGAAAAAAAAAGTGTTACGGAAATTATTTAAACAAATTACTAAACTGAACTAAATAATATGAAATTCTTTAAACTAAAAAATATTTATAGTCCGTCCCATTGTTAAGTGTAGAATACCGCCCTGGAGATATTATTTCAATGGGTTTTTAGTAGTAATAGGGTCGACCAATTATCCTTTAAGTGGGTTCTCTGGTTTTACAGTCTAATTTTTAGGCATTTTTTTGTGAGGACAGTGAAGAGATAGAATTTTTAAGTTTTTATCATTTATTTTATATTATCCTTAGAACCAAAGTTTTAGCACTCTGAAGACTGCTGCTTCGAAAAAATGTACCCTCACTCCCTCCACGAAATCAGCTGATTGGCTTATCTGAAACTAAAACAATCAAGGACGTTTAAATCTTTAAGCTTAAATACATAAAATTTACTATTATAAAAAAAATAAAAATTGGATTTTTTGACAAACTTCAAAACAAAAATTTTCGAATTTCATGTGTTTTTTGTCAACTTTTTGTTAAAAATAAAATAGAGATATTTTAAATTTTGGCGTGATAATACTTCATTCCGTGCGTCTAAATGTGCTGAGTCGACCCTATAAATTTGAAGTAAATCGGTCAAGCCGTTCTCTAGATATGATGGAGTAAAGTTTGAAAAACAGTTTTGAGAAAACCGCGTTTGAAACTTCAAGTACAGATATAATACATAAATCCTAACTTACCATTTTCCTGCGATACCAAGAGAAAAATAAATTTCACGACATAAATAATTACACCATTTTTTCATGTACTTGTATAAGCATACATTTGTATAGAAGGGTTTCGGCTATCAAGCCGTCAGAATTCTCAGCGCTCCGAACACCTGCCTCTTCTAACTGCTGTATCTTTATAATGGCTTCGCATTTTAAAAAATCGCTTTATTAATATATTCTAGGCATAATAGGAAAACAATTTATGCAAAAAATAAAACTTTATTTTTTGAACTTGTCAAACTAGAGAACCGTTAATATTTTAAAAGAGGCGGTATCGTGGCCAGATTCGAGAGCGGCCAATAAAGATTTAATGGCGTAGCGTCATTCAGCGGAACACAACGTGCGCTTTGTGCTGGCGAATCTGCCACTGATGCTAGATGGAAATTTGTTTTCCATTGCAATATATGGAACGCAAGTTCTTCTTTCCTGGTAGCCTTTTGATTGACTACCGGAGGCAGCGCCTCTTGGGCTTTTGGTGCCTATAATCTCCCATTATCTTTTATACCAGTCCTCCCATTAGCCTTGTTCCTTCTACAAGTCTGTATAACCCCGAGACTGGTTGGTTGATTTATTCCTGTGGGCTTATTTTCGATTGCCCAAATAATCCCTGTCTCTTGTGATTCAATGCTTCACATTCGCCCCTTATGAAGCTTTTTCCATGTCTAATTCTACTGAGGTTTCCACAGTATTCCTAGTGTTTGTTTCGGATCAATTCCCTGGTTTGCCCTTGTGCTGTGGTTTTGGTCACTCCAAGGGCAGGTTCTGGTCCAAAGTATGGTGTGGACGATCCCTGTCTCGCTAGCTCATCCGCTTTTTCGTTGCCTTTTATTCCCGAATGTCCTGGTACCCACAAGAGAGTTACTCTGTTGCGTTCTCCCAAGACTTCCAGGACGTTACTTTGGGGTTTACTAGTGCCCCCAGTAACGCTTGTCTGTCTGTTATTATGCAGATCCGCTTGTTTTTATAAGCCCTCCTGTTATTTTCTTTTGCACAGTGCAGTAAATCATATATTTCCGTTTGAAATACAGAACTGTGTGTTCCTAGTAGAATGCAGAATTGTAAATTCCTCATTTCACTGTACACGCCCGCTCCAGTTCCCTGCTTGGTTTTGGAACCACCCGTAAACCAGATGATGTCTCCAACCGTGTCGGGGAGATCGGGTTGCTGCCACTCACTTCGATCTGGAATTCTTACCTCGAAGTTTTTGTTGAAAGTTAAATTTCAACATTAACGTAGCCAAGATTCGGTCGACCCAGGACATCGAGAGAACCGGAAAACATTAAGCGTGTACGAGCTCGTTTGTTCGAGAGCAACCGGGCCTGCTCACTCGAAAGCAATCCTGTGTCTTAAATGTGCTCAGAATATCAATTCGTATTCTACACACAAGGACCTACCCGTACAGGATTCAAATATTATTAAAGCCGAGTGTCTATGCTAAGAGACTGCAGTTGGCTAACAAATGCTAGGGAGGTTTTTGAACTTTAATAAACACCTTTTTTTGTGAAGCACACTTTTTCGAATAATCAAGTTAACCGACAAAATTGTAGGTATTGAAGTGACACTAACCTATAATTGAGGAGCTGGGTGGAAATCAGTAGTTTTGAGAACAATTAGCCTGAAAGTTTGACATTAATTGAAAACGTGACACCGCACTGCACAAACCCGTTCGTTATAAGACGGGCAACATGCGATGAATGGAAAAAGGGCACGTGGTCGCTTCACAAAATAATAAATAGATCAGCTGATTTTAAAAATATCAGTATGGTTTCTGCAGTATCCGATAAATAACCATCAAAGCTATCAAATAAAGCAATGTCCCGAAAAAGAGCACTTTGAACAAAGTGCCCTTCTTCCATCCAACTCCCCAGTTGTAGCACCAAAAACCATCACCTACCGAAAGTGACTGTAAGGACGTCATTATAATCGAAATAAATCATTGGTTCACACGAATTTTTTTTGCACTAGCGTTACAGAATTATCAGGTTCCAACCCAAGTCCTGGGTCCAATAAGGCGGACAACATGTCACTGTCAAAAGACTATAGCAACAGTTCATAAAATTTTTGGCCAGAAATTAAAAGGGGTGATATTTCCTGGCCACCCCGCAGCTCAGATTTGTCCCCAATAAACTTATTCCTTGGGTTAATATCCCACCAAAAACATTTTGTAAAAAAGGACCAAGTTCCTATCCAAAAATCTCGGCCTCCTAAATACCAAGATCTAAAATTAGATCAAGTTCTGTCCACAATTATGTTCCACTTTTACTGATCTTGTCTACATTAATGTTCTTTTTTGATTAATACAAACAGTTTTTTAATAATACTGACTGATTTGTAAAAAACTTGCCAAATCCAAAAATAATGAAACAAAATTGTGGACAACACTCGGTCTAATTTTAGATTTTAGTACTTTAAGAGGAGGAGATTTTTGAATAGGAACTTGCCTATTATTTTATATAAGTGTTTTTGGTAGAATATCTTCTTTTTTCAGTTCAGTAAATGGAAAAAAAGGAGAAGTTTCTCGTGCCTTTTTTCTCAATATGCATTGCTTCGTAATCTTGAGACTTAGTATGAAGTGCGAAAATTGCTCATTTTAATGTCCTTAAAGGTGCGTATCCATTTAACCCGGCTGCCGCAAGAAAGAGCCGCCCGCGGCTTCCTAAAACTGGTTTGACTAATCTCATTGGTTTGACCACGGCAGTGTTGGCCTTGCCGCGCGCAACGATAAGCGTATCAACTTTCCTCGGCAATGATCATGATCACACCGCTCCGGCAACCGCGCTAAATGGATACGTATCATCAAATAGTGCCTGGTTTGAGTCTGATAGGTAAACGGCCGAGTGATGATCGCGTTGTTAAATTTAGCAATGGACTTAGCAATTGTTAAAAGTTACAACGGTTTAGAATGTTTAACAAAACGTCATTGTCAGTGTTATTCAATGATTTTAGTAGGCAACCTGTCAAAATCTGACATTTTGTTAAACATTCTAAACCGTTGTTAACTTTTAACAAATGCTAAGTCCATTGCTAAACTTAACAACGCGATCATCACTCGGCCGAAAATGTAGCAATTTCCTTTGTTTGGTGAGTAAAATCTTGCCTGCATTTAAAATTCTAAGAAAATTATGACCTTAGAAACTCAGGTTCAATCAGGTTGTAAACTTCTAAAATACCCCCTAAATATACAGTAATACCCCCCCTGTTTCAGGGCGTTCCGAGTAAAAATGTGCAATTTTCAGAATTTCTCCTTTTTTTTCCTTCCTTTAATACTTGTTTCCTTAAACTTACTTTTTACATACCAAACTCAGCCAGTCAGTAGTCAGATGGTCAATTTTCAAAATAGAATATCTTAGAAACCACTTTACATAACTCAATTTTATTACAGGTATTTTTACTTATGTAAATTTACATACCAAATGTTAAGAAAAGATGTGCAATGAAATGCAAAACATTTAATTGCATATTTTGTCATTAAAAATTTCCTGTTTAGGTTACTGGAGTGTAAAAATCAACAAGGCCTACATTTAAGTGTTGTTATATTCAAAAATAATAAAACCCTAATTTGTACACTTTAAAATATAATAAACAGCTCGAAAGTAACATAGCATATTTATGATTTGAGACTCTGGAATGTCAAAAGACTTTTGGTCAACCCTGTATCTGTATTCGACCAAGTAATATAAATGGGGCTTCTTTGCAACGACTTTATAATTTGGTTGCTAGAACTTTTTTAAAGTTCACTTGGGATCTTTTTACAATAATTTGGCTCTAAAAGCCTAATCGGAATTTTTAAATTTTAGGTTCAAGAATTGGCCTACTACTTATGTCACATGTTCGCACGATGCAATCGATCTGTAAGCTACCCAGCACCCACCTATTACGCTCATCTGAAAGCTTTGAGGGGTAAAGCCTATATAAAACCAGCCCTGGACGCCGAAAAATTTAATATTGAGGATCTTAGAAAGGAAATGGAAAATATAAAAATACAAACTGACATACTTAAAAATAATCCTATGTTCTTTATTTAACTGAATTAAATGTATATTAACTTGCTAAATATTGTTACTAATACTAGTAATTTTGTGTGGCCCTGTGGTTTTTATTAAATATAATAAATAAAATTGGTAATTCTGAACAAGTCATTCATCCAGTAACGTAAAAAAAACCTTTTCTTATTACCAATTGAACGTAACCGCCTGAAAAAGGAAGCTCTAACGTAGCATTGTTATTTGGTAAAATTGTTTTTAAATTTGCAATCACTTGTTTAATCGAGACAAGTAGTTTAGTCAAATTTTCTATTTTATCTATAAGTCCGATCAATCTAAAAATTGATTGAAAATGTTCATTGAATGAAATAAACTAATATACATGTGCTCTTAGGCAATGTGGGTCCAATAACTGTACCCGTTCCGATCCACTTGAAACTTTAACTGAAAGAAAATTTAAACTTTATTTTATTGAAAAAATAAGTGCCTCCTCTATGTAGGTGTTATATAGCTGGCAGTACGCTTAACATTTCTTTATCTCCTATGCTACTATATGTATAGCTTATCGTTAAAATATTTTTATTATAAATTTAAATATTAATAACTTATAAAGACAGTTACTTGTTTTAAATGATCTTGAGAAAATTTTAATCATATTTTTAACATCAAAACTTTTTAAAAAATATTTTTAGCGTTAAACTTTTAAAACATTTCTCTTATATAATTGTATTAACCTATTTATTTACTACTTTAAAATATAATCAAAAAAAAGTTTAAGCATTAATTCAACTAAAAAAAACTAACTGATTTTTTTTAAGTTAAAAAAATAATTAAAATTTTCTTAAGAACATTCTGAACGAGTAACTGTCGTTATTAATATTTAATATTATTATTTAAATCGAAAACCTTCAAACGATGAGCTATATACATGGTAACAGAAGATCGAGACATGTAAAGTGCCTGCGAGGTATATAAGAAGAAAGAGAAGGCACTTTTTTTCACTACAATACAGTTTAAATTTTGATTTAGGGAAAGTTTTAAATTGCCCGGAATGGGTACAGTTATTGGACCAAATAAAATCCGTGTCACCACGTTATCCCCCATTGCCTCGAGGTATATATGTATTAGTTTGTTTTATTCAATGAATAGAACATTTTAAATCAACTTTTAGATCGTTTGGAGTTGGTATACCTACTTGTAAAAATATATCTTAGGAAATTTTTAATGGCCAAAATCACTTATATTCCTTTACCTATTTTATTAAAAACGTGTATATAACCTTTTTTATAGAACTTAATAAACAGCATATTTTTTGTTTAAAACTTTTTTAGTTTTTATGTTAAATTTAAATCGTTAATATGTCAAAAACTAAAAAGGCTATAAAAATTTTATATACAAAAAATAAAACGTAGTTTTATTAGACCATTAATTTTGATTATATATCTTTTTTTCCTAAAAACAATATTGAAAAAAAAATCCGATTTTTTTGAGGTAAAAAAATGCAATTTAAACCGTGATAGTGCAGAGTGCGGCACTATGAATTGATTATAGTTCATAGTAATGTAAAAAAAAATGTTTCTCTTATTGGCTTGCTTTTTTCGGTGGCCTCCCAGACTATAATTAGTAACAAAATTTAGCAAGAGTAGGGTCTTATTGTAGAAAGTTTATTTGCTTTTATTTTTGCTTATTTTATTTTTATTGGGTATTTTATAGTGCGATTTAAAATGTTCTTTCCAGCTGATGTTTTATTGATAATTAAAATATATTATTAAAACATATTTTTAAGGACACATAACAGAATTGCTAATAACAATTCTGTTTCATTCTGAGATATACAGTTCTAGTTTAATTACAAATTTTTTAAAAAGTTGTACATCTTATTATTTGAATCAGAAATGTTTGTTCAGGCTCCATTACAGTTTATTCTATAAATTCGTTATATACAAAAAATTTACTTTGACGTTCTTGTTTTTTTTTTAATTGGTATTAATCGTCATTAAACTGATGCTGGATATTTTTATTTTTGTTTTAGGTTGTTTGACCATTACTAACACGCAAATATTAGCATATGTATATTGATTAGCTTAATTGTATTGCTATATTATTTTTTCTTGTTAACAATGTAATATTACGTTTAAAAATAAACTTACAAAAATACTATATTCGTTTTTCTATGTCCTGTTAGCGGTTTTAACTTGATGATTAAAATGTGGTTTATTGGTATACTTTGCGTGGAGTTTACTAGGTCTGGTATAATGCGCCCTTGACAAACTTTCTTCCTACAGTCTTCCACCTAAGCTTTGGCTCTCCAGTTTTCTTTCTAATCGACGTTTATTGGTACTACCAACTCTATTTTCTCACATCAACAATTTTTTCGGTTCCATAATCAATCCTATTCAGGTTTGCTGACAGTAGTACCCTCCACTATAATATTCAATTTCTCAAGTCAGTTTCTAGGCCCGATTTAAAAAGATATCTCTTTTACAGGACCTTACATTATTGAACCGCTCCAAAATACTTGTTCTGGTTGCTTCCAAAACACAATCATGTTCGCTGTCGCGAAAAAAGTCGGCCGTTCCTCAACCTCCGAGCGGTTAAGTTTTTTAGAACAAAGTCTTGTTGGCATTATTTTTGAGAATAACCTTAACTGATATAAACACATTACATCCATAGCCTCAGCAGCCTTAAAAAAGCTTTGATTCCTCTTTTAAGCCAGCAAGTATTTCTCTCTTTTGAATGCTGTTCTCATGTCTGGGAATTGCACAACTCTTGACATTTAATTCCATACAAAGAAGAGCTTTGGGCTTATTAATGTTTCCACTCTTACAGGCCAGTATAAAGCAACTATTAGTACCACTTTTATGCATCCTTTTACAGCCCAACTTGAGAGGCCCCGAACATTCCACTTTGTTTATTCTTTCATACCTGGTGCCCAGACTGTGGAACCTACTACACAATTTTTTTCCTTCTCCTCCAACTCTCTGAAAATTTAGGTCCCGTGTTAATAAACTACCTCCCACCACGCTTAAGAAATCCACCTAACGGATTCTTAGGGATGTAAAAAATCCGGAAGTTTCTTTTAGAATAAGAAAACACTACATAACACCAAAATAGGGTTGTGGGCAAGGATCCTGCTCTTAAGTGAAAAAAGCACATTGCGGATATTTAAGAGTTTCTAAATAATTTCAGATTCAGGTTGAAGTACTAAACCCTATATAAAAAAATGCATATAAAAGCTTCATATTTTATAAGTGAATGATAATACAACAGCAATTTTTTTAAAAGTTCGGTTTTTTTAGAATCTCCAGCCATTGTTGTTACAGGAACAAAAAACAAATATTACAACGACTTAGTACACATATTTAATTTTTTAAAACTTTTTTTAAAACTTATTTAATTTACCATTGCACGATAACTATCACCATTTTGTTCATAGTATTCCTGTAAGCCTGTCAAATATAGAGGGATACCTAAAACAAAACATATTTGTAAGCAACTGTAAAAATAATATTACAGAGTGTAAAAGTATAATGGGCGATAGTGGAGCTCAAAACAAGTCAAAAAGTTTATATGACATATGTGTCAAAACTTGACAGATTTTTGTCTAAGCGATATCAAAGTTACAAAGTTTGGTAGCAATTATTTCTGAAAACCTTAACAATGGGAAACTTTCGTCAATCACTTATCAATCAGTAGATTTATTTGCTAGTAAAATAAGTTAAGTTTTTGTTTCAATCTACCAATAAAAAAAATCCCCCAGTTAAAACTTTAAAAAACAATTGGCAACAGCGCTATCCAAAAACTTCCTACATTGTGCGTACTGGTGGCGATATGTTTGTCAGTTGTAGGTCAAAATGTTTTTAAATCGGGAAAATATGCCGATATGTTATTAATTTACGGCGAGGCAAACCAAAATGGTAATCTAGCAGCTCAAATTTACCGTGCAAGATTTCCACGACGGCTACATCCATTAAGGAGAACCATAATACAGGCGTACCAAAGAGTTTTGAAAACGGGAACCTAATTATTCAAGCAAAATTAAAAATTACTTTTTAAAACATAATAATTTGTGATCTTAAAATAGATATTCAGCCTAATTTTGTGGTTAAATACAATTATTTTTTAATTATAAATAAAAACCAAATAATTTGTTGTTTTTTTACTTAACATTAATTCCAAATTAAATATCAAAATAAATTGCAAGAAGTAATTTTTA
>JAHBCN010018678.1:0-16802 GCA_019359885.1 Listronotus oregonensis
CTTTCTCTTCTTCCATTAAATAATATTTTAGTTCCGTTAAGTTATTATTTTCCTCTTTTTTTCATTGCAGTTTTACAGGTTGACCTTTAAAATGCTCTTACTTTCTTTTCTTTTGACTGGATATCGGATCCAAAATTCGAATCAATGAGACATGAAAGTTTTCCGATAAAAATTTAAAAAATTTTCGTACGTCGGATGGTCGGAAATTGGACGCATGAGACTCCGGCTTAACTCGGGAATTAATTGGCGATTAATGACCTCCATCCTTAACGCGGGATTCCTAGTAAGAGAGATTTGATCACTAATCGCCCTTACTAATACCCTTGTTTGTTAACAGGCTATCTTTACCCAGCTAATTAAAACAACATATTCAACCACCTCCTTGTTATAGTATTTGGATCTAAAAAAGTAACAAATTCACCTAGAACTAACCTTTTATCTGTAAAGTCTCGCCCAATGCTAAAACACTCGGTAAATCTTTGTCAACTACTTTAACTTCACCATGGTACATAAAGTGTAAAATATATTTGAGATCAATAAATCTTACTCCATTTAATAAGATAATGGGATGTTGTACACTTCCATGAACCTAAAAAAAGTTTTTATTATTATTATTTAATTGCCATTAAAATAAATGTTTTAAAATTAGACTGTGTGATCAAATCAGCTTTTTTGAAACAATTTACCTTCTGGTACCATATTTCAAATCTAACTAAGAGTTTAACAATTAAATTAATTAATATTTTTATATTATGCTTTTTATAACACATCTTGTTTTTTTTAATAAAGTTAATAAAACGCTCAGGGTTGCAAGGATTTAAATGAATTGATTTTAATTTAAATTACGTTAGTATAGTAAATTAATTTATTACAAGAACACAAGAACACATAGATAGAAGTATTATTGCAGAAAATATTCAAAACAAAAAACAAATTTAATTGTAATATTTGTAAAGAAACACTAATTTGGCAGCTTTTTCAGTACCTAATCGATTGCGTAGTTTAGAGTGCACTAAACCAAATGTTGAGAATATCCTCTCTACTGATGCAGACGAAGCAGCTGCACAGAGCAGTTGTGTAATTATGGGAAGTTCTTTTTCAATAATATCTGCGTTTCGTTGTGATTTCCACCAGTCAATAGGTTTTACGCTTTTCAGGATATCATCTTGAAACATAATATAGTTAAAAGGCTCTGATTTGGCAAGAAACTTGATGATTAGTGGTATTAAACCACTATCTGGATACAGTTCTTTTGCAGTTTGTAAAGCAATAATTTTTTCAGTATAACTTTGTGTTTTCGTTGGGTCGATAAGAAATGCCAGCAAATGATCCGGGGTTATACACATATTATATCGATTTTTAATTTTTTGCAGTTGATGTAATGTCAGATTAGTTTCTTCAAAGTAATCTTCTAATATTTCAAATTGCTCTACAGCATCTGAAATAGTGGCGTCGGTCTTTTGCAACCTATCTATGGCAATGGAAATTGGCTTAAGAATTTTGAGGTAATCTTCAGCACTTCTCTTTAAATGAATGTTTGAAATTTTTTCCCTGATAATACTGTCAATCTTTTCTTTGTGTTCTTCACTGATTCTAAAAAGTATAGGCCATGATTCGGTAAATATTTGCAAGGTCTGCAAGGAGTTCCATCGAACATCACTAGGTATGACTAGTTTTTTGCCTCCTTCTTTGGCATATGTTGCAGATGCAAAATGATTGTTCCTAAAGTACTTTACGATTTGGACTACATGCTCTTTTATATCAACGATTTCCAAATCTTTACATAATAAATTTAGTATATGTGTAGCACAGCCATATGCTATTACATTGAATTTATCAGATGCCTATATTTCATTTCGCATTGCAGACATGTTAGCTGCATTATCTGTCACGAAACTACTCACTGTACAATCATACGTGGTTTTTAGTTTGTTTATAAGGGTTGCTGCAATTTCTGTTAGGTAGTCGGATGTATGTGGATGCCCAGTTGTATTTACAGTGTCGAAGAGAAAGGAGGAGCCATTTTCTGCAGTAACTGTTGCACATACTATGGGCTCATTATGCACATTAGACCATCCATCGAGTGAAAGACAAACGTTACTTCTAGACAACCCCTTAAAGCATTTGCTTCTTTCTTCGGTATATATTTGATCAAGCAGTCTGCCTGACACATCGTTTCGACTGGGGGTACATATCCAGGTCGCAGTAGTGCTATAGCTTTTAACTTCGGATTGCTCCAGGCAGATGAAACTGCTATTAGTTGCATAGAGGGCTCTGGCAATCTGCTTATCAATTTAATTTTTGGCAGGCTTACTAGTACGTACAACAAAAGACATCAGAGATCCAGAAGAAGTTGTGTCAGTAATGTCAGTATTGTCAGTATTACATCTTTTCTTTTTTTGTTTACTGGGATTGAAGGGGAAACTGAGTGCGACGTACTTGCTTGCTGAAAGTTATGTTCAGTTTGAATTTGTGACGTATTTATGCTTAAAGTATGTTGTACCTGCAATCAAAACAAAACAATATGAGGCTTCAATTGTCCATAGATGATAGATATATGTAAAGTATCTAAGAAAACACATTGGGTCTGGTGCGCTTTATGTGTCACGGAATTGTATAATTTTTCTAGTTTGGTTTGATAGAGCCCGTCAAATAGAATCGATTTAATTTAAAGCAAAAAATAAAAAATCGTTGAATGAGCCACTTTTTTGAGAAATAAAAGGTGTTGTGTTGTCATAGTTACATACCTTAATAGTTACTTGGATAAAAAATAAAAAAAAATGTTTTTTTTTTTCAGAAAATATTGTTTATCCACGAATTTTTGGTTGCAAATATTGTTTAGTGTTAAAAAAACGTATCAATTCCAAGGCATTTTCAAAAATTTTGAAATTCCATGACACATAAAGTGCACCAGAAACGAACACATTGATCACATTGTTGTAAAAATAAACTTTTAAAAATTTCCAAACATGGAAAATTGGAAAAATATTTCAACACCATTTTTAAAAATTAACAAATAATAAAAAGGTACTTACGTTTAAAACTGATTGTGATTGTGATAACGTTGACGAGAATGACGAGTCACTATAAGTATCGATAGTATCGATGTCTTCATTATTTACATTTTTCCCAGTGCTTTTTCATCCTCTCCACCAATCCTTGCATTTCCAAATTACATTTTTTACATGTAGTGCGAAATCCCGGTTTTCCCTCCGCTTTCCCCGATTTTTCTTTGAAAAACTGCCAGATAAGGTCTTTCTTTCTACCACTTCTTCGAAACGACATATTCAAAAAACTATATTTTATATTTTACACAATATCAAAATTTTCAGTTAGCCGTAAAAACAATGCTCGCGCGCACAGATCTTAACTAGGAAATGACGCCCGTCCGCGTTCCTCCCCTTTATGTAGACCGGTAAATTTGCGTGTTCTGACAGGAATTTTCAAGAAAGTGCAAGTGCTTTCTCGCGGTAAATATTTAATATAAGAGTTTATAAAAACGAAAAATATTAGGAGATAGAAGAATGTTTAAGAATAAGGACACGTTACAAACTTCGATTGTGCTATTTACAAAAAAAAATCAAAAAAGTCATGATTTTTTTTTAAAAAATCGCGATTTTTGATTTTTTTTTTTTAAATCATGATTTTTTACAACCCTGAAAACGCTTTAAGATAACTTGTTAATATACTAAGAGCTGGCAGCCACCTAGGGTTGCCACGAATTTTACGGGTTACCCCATTTCTCAGGGTATTAAAAGACAAAAACCCCTAATTCACAAATGCTTGTCGGTAGTGCGCACCTGGTGGCAGATTAAACAAACACCTAACAATCCTCTTCTGCAAAACAAAGACTCTATTAACAAGGGCTGAATTTTCCCAAAATATTAATCCATGTGACTGAACTAAACCATAATATGTCAATTTTAACACATTTGGTGAAACAGACACCTTTCAAACCACAAAGCAAGATTACTTAGTTTAGTTGTCAAACCATTAATATGGCTCTCCTAGGTCATTTTCTGATCCAGTGTTACTCCCAAAAACTTTATATTGGTAACCTGACGATACATTGATGATTTGCTTTAAATAAGCAACTTTGGTCTATTGTTGCTTTTCATCAAATTAAAATTCTGAATTTAATCAGTACGATTTTTAAAATTTTTACACTTAAAATGTATTTGTTTATACAAAAAATAAAACCTCGAAGCATTTTTATGTGGTGTTATTTATTATTTTAAGTATTATAATAATCGTAAAGAACAGCTGGTCATTACAAAAATAAAACTTTGAAAAATTAAAAAAATTAAAACTGAAAAAAACTTTTAAATGCAAAAAAATACTCAATTTAAAAAAATAAATAAATAAATAAATAAATAATAAATAAATATATATATATATATATATATATATATATATAATTATAATATATTATATATTATATATATATATATATATATATATATATATATATATATATATATATATATATATATATATATATATATATATATATATATATATATATATATATATATATATATATATATATATATATATATATATATATATATATATATATATATATATATATATATATATATATATATATATATATATATATATATATATATATATATATATATATATATATATATATATATATATATATATATATATATATATATATATATATATATATATATATATATATATATATATATATAAACCTAAGTGTTATAATGCTTAAATAGAAATATTAGTTTAGGGGTCGTCCATTAATCATGTGATGGTTTTTAGCATTTTTTTGGAAGGGTGTTATACCCACTCACTTTAAACCTACTTAAACCCCCTGGTGATACATGGTGAGGTTTAAGACTAACCACCCCTCCCCCTACCCGAAATCATGTGTATTTTTTTAGTACAAAGTATCTTAAAAATTTTAGAATATTATCTTAAATTACAGGTAAGTATATATCTAATTCAACAGAAACGGTGAGTCGAACTCACACGCCGCTTTTCGGTTGTTTAGAAATGGCGCGTTCAACGACAAAATAAATACACGTGATATCTCACTACACCCCCCCTAGCTCCTTGTGATTTTTCGTGATTTTTGTTGAATCCCCTCCCCTCTTTTGAGCCTTACATGATTAATGGACGACCCTTTAGCTGCTTTGTCAATGCCAAGTCTTTTTGTTATATCTAAATGTACAAGTCCATAAGTAGAAAATATCCTTCGATATCAGCAGAGGATGCACAGGCACACAAAACAGAAATCACTGTAGGGAGCACTTGCTTAAATTCTGAAACATCTTCTTTAGATGTCCATCACTGTACTGCTGTTACATTTTTGGTTACTTCCTCTGAAAACAAAGTTTTGTGAAAAGCATCTGACTTAGCTTTCAACTTAATTAGTAATGGTAATAATCCTGGGTCTCCAAAATATTTGGAAATGCTGTATAGAGCATCTCTCTTTTCCTCAGCTAATAATGAATATTTTTCTTTGTTTATTGTAGGATCCTAAATATGCACCAAAAAGTGAAAGGGGGTTAGAACTTGAACATATCTAATCTTAAATAATTGATATTGACACAAGCTTCTTTCTTTTTCAAATTTAAAACTGTCAAAAATAGCCAGTAACTTTTTTGATATGTAAACTGCTTGGGATAAAAATGCACCTTTTTGTTGCATTGCATCCAGGGCTATAGAAATTGCTTTTAGCACTTGTAGAAAATCTTCAGCCATCCTTTTAATAGATATCTGAAACTTTTTAAAAATCACTGGATCAATTTTATCTTTATGCTCTTCACATATTCATAACAATTTTGGCCACTCATTTACATGGATCTCAAGACAATCTAAATGTATATTCATGGTGTCCTTTTTCTTTATACAAAGCACTTGAAAAATGGATATTTCTGAAGTATTTCACAATATGTACTATATGTTCTTTTATCTGCGATGCTTCTTAATCTTTGGTGAGCAAACTAAGCAAGTGTGCCGAACAACCATATATAATTATAGGGTAATTCAGTAATTTTTTTCTTCATACTGACCATTGCTCGCATTATCTGTAACAATACTGGTAACTTTACAGTTATATTTATTTTTGCACTTATTTATTGAGTTAATAGCCGATTCGGCAAGATAGCTAGCTGTATGGAGATAACCAGATGTATCTATGCTTTCTAAAAGAACACTGTTTTCAGCCCCTGCAGTCAAAACAACACAGATTATCGGCTCATTATGTATATTGGACCATCCATCTAACGACATGCAAACAGATTGTCCAAATAACTTGTTTAAAACAATTAGATTTTTCTTTTTCAAATATTTTATTCAAGAATGTTTATGATAACTGAAATCTATGTTAGTTACAATAAATAAATAAGGGGGCATATTTATTTTGGGTCAGTTAGTATTGATTGCCTTGAGTAGGTAGATGTTTTCCAGAAATGCAAAAAAATGTGGTAAAATTGTTTCATATAAAAAGTAAAGATTATGGACTGTCAAGAACTTAATACTTAAAGAAATACTTGTATTTGGTTTTCTTACCTGAAAAATACTATGAAAGTAATCACTGCAGGCTGACAAAATTAATTTGTGAGCTTTAATATACTGCCCCTCACAAGACATTGTAACATCAACAAGGGATTCCCCATTTTGATGCTCCACAAAAGTGTGAACAAAATTAGCTAAGTGGTTGTTCCATTTAAGGTTATACTGATCGCCAGAACTAGGAATTTCCATTTTCGAGACTGAAAAAGGCAAAATAAAAGTAAAAAAATAATTGTTAGATCGTTATAAAACCATATAATAAACCTGAGAAATAAAATTTCATACAAGATAGCATACCAGTTATCAAATTTTTCCACTTAAAAACTATAGTAAACAGGTAAAGTTCTAAAATCTATTTTATGATACTGATTACTGATAAGAAAACTGGCAAGATAAATTAAGATAAAAGTTAAACAGCTTTTTCGTTAGTATAAACCTAGAATTATTAA
Source organism: Listronotus oregonensis (assembly GCA_019359885.1). Taxonomy (NCBI): domain Eukaryota; kingdom Metazoa; phylum Arthropoda; class Insecta; order Coleoptera; family Curculionidae; genus Listronotus; species Listronotus oregonensis. Next base: position 7,005 of record JAHBCN010018678.1, read on the forward strand.
GGACTTCACAGGTCTTTCAGGACGTTATACAAAAAATATGCAACATTGCCAAGTTTTTAATTTAAAGAATAAACAAATCCTTCGAGCATATACCTGTTAGAAGTAATTTTGCCGCTAACCACAACTAACCAACACGCAGAACAAGTAGATCTCCCTTGCCGCCGACAAATTAAGCACGTAAAGCGAGAGAGAAAGGCTACACTAAGACTCTTCTTTCTCTCTCGCACGCTTGATCGCTCTGCCAAACGACAAGGCTGCCTCTAGTAAAAATATGTTCGAAGAACAAAACAAATTTAATTATTTGATTTGGCAACAAAGCAAAAGAAGCCCAGGCAGCTAAAGCCAATAATTATATACAAAAAAATGTATTTTAAATCTTAGTACAAACATCCGCTTGGTGTCGCTAGTAGTTATTTTCCCAGGTTTTCAGACATAACCTCAAATCCTTACCTATTTTAATTTTTTTAGTAAACGCTAATATTTTTCTAATTTCAAAAATGTTTAAAAAGTAAGTATTTTGTTAATGAAAATAAATGAAGAATATTTATTTCATGAGGCTATTTTTAGATTTGACGAAAAGGAAAGTATATCTGGAGTATTGCAATTAAAATCTTCTGTTCAAAAATCAATTAGGGCAAAAATATTTGATTCCTATCCTCATTTGGAAAATTATTTAGATGCTATATTACCTAAAAAGGATGCTTTCAAAATTGTTAAGTGGTAAGTAAATACACAATACATAGAACTTTTATATAAATGGTTTCTAAAATGTGACTCAGTATTGTTTGATTTTCAATTAGTAAATATTACACTACAGTACTAACCGAACTACAATAGTGATAAGAATAATAACTAAAAACATTGGCATTTAGAGAGAAGCCCCCTGCATCTTTTTTGAGTGCTTAGTACTTACATACTGGAGAGTAAGTCAAAACTAGTGAAGTTAATAAAAAACATTTGTTACCGAAAATGTTATTATATAACTTTCTAGTTCTTGGTGTGTTAGAGTATGTACAACAGTATTGAATGGTCTTCATACTACTAGTGTCATAAGTACCAATTAAAAAGTGTTCAGAATGAGTTCGTAAAGGTTTTATTATTTAAACACAAATTTCCATGCAAAGATGTTCTCTATTTAACTTGAATTGTTAGCTGGGCTTCAAACCTTAAAATAGTGCAGTGGAAATACCATAAATTTGTTTACATATATGCTGTTAAATCACCAATTTAAGTGTTGTCAACAACTTCTTATGTTGATGCAAATAAAAAAATTTCAAAAAATTACTAGGACAAACATCTTATTACTGCATAAACATTTCATCGAATAAATTATGGCTTTCCAAAGTTTAGTTACAGACTAATGTGCAATTTCAATGAGCATTTTAACAGTATTGTCATATTTAAATTTAATTTTGATAGTTTTCGTGTGGCTGTTAAAGCTCCAAGATAGCCTAGTTCTCTCACTGACACAAATAGATAAATATTCGTATTATTCTGTATTATAACTTAGTACTGGGTATTATTGACTGACATTTTGTTTGTACACAATATTGTAGTAATATTGCGCTTTTTATATTGACATTCGGACTTGCTGCGTAATGTACTAATAAATCTGTTAATTTTTATTTGAAACCAACACCTGAACAAAAATTTTATTGCATTGGTTTATAAAGTAAGGTTTACAACAACAAAAAAATGTATTAGCATTTGGTTGCACCACCTCCCAAAAAAACAGTTTCTCCCATAAAACATGTTCATTTAGTATTGTTAATTTTGGGGTAGCAATAGGGAAAAAGTGCAAAATTTTTGGGAAAAAAATCGTCAGCAATAATATGTCACCCACTTTGGCCACTTAATGTTGAACCCCCAAGGTGTCTAAATCCAAAAGGGCTGACAGTTAGATGGATACCGAGGGCAGTAAAACGAGGTCAAATTAGCCCTTTTTGATTTAGACATTAAATACCTTAATCTAAATTTATACCTATTGATTTTACTTCAGATACAAATAATTCTTTATATTAAAAATTTTCTCTTAAAAATTTTAAAATGCTTGAAATTCTTTCACATGTGAGGGCTAGATTATTCCATCAACTTTGACCCAATTTTCTTGAAATCGAAAAAAGGCCTCCGAAGGTTATTTCTGTTTGAGTCACTTCAATCCCTGAAAAAAACGCCTGTTTTTATTTAACTGACCCCCAAAAATAAATTATGTATATAAACGAACTAAATAATAAAATTTTGCAGAATAAACAAACTAAAATTTTCTTAAAGTAAAATAACTAATGGTCTGATTTTAGTTGGTTGTTGATGAATAATAATTAAATCAAATTCCATTATAAAAGAAAATCCTAGATTAAAACAAATTTGAGGTTAGTAGTTAGTCTATTTCAAGTTTGTAACAGGCAGACGCAGAATTCGTATTAGTCCATTCAAAACGCGGGTCCTGGGTGCCCAATTTCGTTGCAAGTGGAGCCTACCTTCAGGATACGTTTTTTGGATCGCTGATTTCGAAGTTGGGGGTCTTGCAGCTCGGAAATTCTGGCATCACCCCTGAAAATGCAAAAAACGCCCTTTTAAGGGAGTGCAGACTACCTCCACTTGCAGCGAAATTGGGCACCCAAGACCCGCGTTTCGAATGGACTATATTTGTATTAATCAATCTTGACTTGCAATGTTTCTTGAAATGTCAGTTACTGCATACCAATTTTGAAGGCCCCTTGACTTCTTATCAATCTTGAATTAATTTCAATTTTAACCTTAACTTACGTTTCTTACTGCATACCAAATATTGAAATCTTTCAAATGTCCTTTGTACTTCATAATTTCAAGCTTGAGACAAGTAAATGTACTTACAGCTTAAGCCTGATTGTATATTAGTTCTTTACTCGGTTCTTTAATAAAATCCATATCTGATAAACCTTTTTCAATTTCAGTAACTAATATAACTTGTGAGTGCTTTTTTTTCTCTAACTCTAATTTAAGGTTATCCCATTAAACCCTGCTATGATTTTCTAACTCTCCACTTGATAAATAAATATGTGTATTTATTTAATTAATTAGTCCTAATTTGGATAATGTGAACAATATTTTGTTGCAATTATATTTTCTATTTCTTTTTAGTCACGATCACATAGAAATTATAGTAAATTCTGCCGGAGAACAACAGTTTTTTAGACATAGAGAGGGACAATGGATGCCCACTTTAAGATTGCTTCATAAATGTAAGTTATTAATTTTTAAAAATCATTACATTGTACTTTTTAACTACTTTTTATAGGATTCTACTATAACCTTTTTAACTTGTTTATATTTTGATATATTTTTATGTAATATATTCATTTACTTTTTTCAGATCCGTTTTTTCTCCCCATGCAACAAGTAGATAAAGGCGCCATTCGATTTGTTCTCAGTGGGGCTAACATTATGTGTCCTGGACTGACTTCTCCTGGAGCTCAAATGACAGAAGTGCCAAAAGATACTGTAGTAGTAAGTATGAATTTTGGATTTAAACAGTAATTTTATAAGGTATTAGTATAACTGCCTATTTATAAACTTAACGTTTCGTTGGCATTGCCGTTCCGCTGCAGCCCAACGTCGAAAGGCAACTGAAGGATGTGACAACTGCGGCGACGGCATTTATAAATGGTTATATTAAACGCCATAAGTTTAACTTGCGAACGAGAACTGTAACAGCAGCGGTAATGGAACGTAAAGTTAAATAAATGGACCTTATATGTAAACAAATGTGGCACAGAAAAGGTCAACCAAACTATGAAAGCTTTTATTACCAAACATTAAGACTAAGACTTTTATTACCAAACATTAAGACTAACTTAACCCTAAATTAACTATTTTAAAATTACCTATTTTAATTGGGAAGTTCAGTTATTAGATTATGTTTTTACGTTTAAAAAGGTTTGGTAATTAGTTTTAAAATTATTTAACCTGTAAAGAGACTTTTAAAAAACCTTAAACATCATATCGTACTTTTTGCATATTCTTGTTACTTTGTATACAGGTAATGAGTTCAGAATAATATGCAAATGAGAAGACGTTAACCAGTAAAATTATGTCATAACTTTTTATGACTGCATTTCCAGATCCATGTTTTTTAGAATTTTTTTCGTTTAGCTTGACATTTTCTATAAGATAGCAAAAGTTGGGCTTTATGTCCACTCTTACCATACATTCAATGCACTGTGGAATATAGCTGTATCAATGAAAATGAATGATAAACTAGGATGAAATGCTGATAGATTACTACGCGTGTAAATAGTTTGATCTATTGGCTAGCTAGCTTTAAAACCAATTCTTAACTACTCTTTAAACATCATTCAGTTCCCCGTCTCTTATAAATCCAAACTGATTACCAAAAAAACTTACCTAAAAAGTGTACCAATAAGTGTTGCCAACAAAATAACAGGTTGTAGCTATTCTGTTAGTTTTGTTTACAACCTTTTAATACAGGAATCAATATCTCAAAAAATACTGCTTTAAATACTGAATACCCTTAGCACTGCCGTAGCATTAGATAATTTTGTAGTTAAATAAACATTTGCACCTATTTCATAAACTGAGCATCAGATTAAATTGTCTGTTAGATTTGCAGAAAAAAAATCTTAAAAGGTTTTTCCCGAGGGTATATTACTTAGATGGGTTTTTGTTAAAAATTATTAATGGGAAAATGACCCATATACTTAGAACAAAATTTTTGTTTAAGTGGTCATAGTTTTTTTTAATTTCAGGCTATAATGGCTGAAGGGAAAGAACATGCACTTGCTATTGGAAGAACAACTTTATCTACTGAAGACATGTAAGTATAAAATAATAAAAAAGCTTTATTTTCATTAAAAAGTTAAAAAAGTTTATCAACATGGAATAAAAAGATTTGGAAGTTTGTATGTACAGTTAGATGCTGATTGACAATTCGCCATCTAAAAACTCTGTTAACTATCCTGACATTTCTAAAATTTAGCAACAGGGAAGTTTCTCCCGCCCTTCCACTATTTTTAAAACTCATGAATGGAAGAGGGACTCAGTACAGTTGTAAACAGCTGGCATTAAGCAATAATTTATTCTACACAAAATACCGTTTTTATTTCTTAGGTATTCAGCGTATACTTAATTGATGACATATCTTTATTACTCATATTATTTTTAAAGTACGTAATAAAAAAAATGTGTTACCTTTTTATAATTGTTTTTAATGTTGAAAAATTGTAATGTCTTATTATGAGCTTTAATAAAGTTTATTACCTGTAAAGAAGGAAAGATAAAATATAAAGTTAAACAGAACTATGTAACAATTAAACAACAAGATTCAACCAAACATTTTATATTTGACAACATAAAAACAAGTTTTAATAAAAAAAATAAGTTTTAATTACTTACCTAAGTACAACTTAACTAGTTTGGATTTTTTTTCAATTAAATAAGGTAGTTTCTAATACGTTGTTCAAAAAAGATAGATAAATAAAAAACAAGAATAACAGTGAAAAATCAGCTAAATCTTACGAATGTTTTCATTGCAAACGATTTTTAATATATCTATCTTTTTGCATTTCTTAATACCTAAAAAGGAGAAGATAAAAGATTAGCATGTGCAGTAACCAAATGGCGACAAAATATTTATTCCGATTACTATAATGTTAACAAGCATCGTTCATTCTCCAAAAGAATTAAATCTGGCATTTTCGGCAAAAGAATATAAAGCGTGGATAGCCTTCAGAAGTGTATGAAGCAACTTCCTAGGTAACAAGAAATCGGAGAACTACGCAGATCTACTTGAAGAACTTATTCAATTTTACAAAACATTAGGTTGCAACTTCTCTTTATTTACATTTATTTGATAAGGATATTTTTAAAACATCCCGTCCTTAATATGTCTATGAACAAGTTCTTCCAGCGTTATCAGTATGAATGATGAAGGTCTAATAGTTCTGTTGTATGCCTTGGCCACACTCTAATTATCTTTCCCGGGTTTTGCTATAAAGATGACAGGAGCGTTGGCTCTAGGATTGTTTTACTTGCCTGTGATGATCTTCCGCTTATTTAAATATCGAACCCGGAAAATAAAGTTCACCTGTCGGCGATGTTATTGTCCCAAAAAGATTTGTTTCACCTGTTGCGGAGAATCCGGTTTATGCGAGCTGCTTGGGTCATGTTTTTAACCTCCTTACAAAACTGCTATTATGATTGCCTATGGCTTTTTCCAGGGCTCTTCTGTATTTGGTTAGTGCTCGGACATAGTTTCTTAACTTCCTGTAACTTTGGCCCTGTTGAACAATCTTCTGATGTTTGCTTTTAGGTGGGCTAAGTGATTGTTTCACCGGCTTAATTCTCTTTTTGATTTTTTCTGCCTTAAAGAACATTTTTTTTAAATGCAGTTATAAAACAACCTGGTTCTTTGTATGACAGAAGTCTTCTCTGAATTTATTATCAAATGTATGTTATATATCCTAAACCCGACTTTAACAATTATATAGTCTGCTGAACATATATTTGTAGCCATAAAACATTTAAATCTACTACGTAACGCAACGTGGCATGTGAATTTTGGGTCACTGTCAATTCCTCTCAGTTTTTAAATAGCTTTTGAAAGTAACAGTCTTGCTATACTTCATCAACATAGTGTGATTCTTATTCATTACATTTAAATCTTGATTATCGAAACTTAAGTTTTTAAATTTACAAGAAAAAATTTAAAATTAAACTTTTTGGGAAACATGTAAATGAACAAACATAAAAGATGGATATATCACTGAATTACCGTTTGGTTATAAATGGTTCACCCGTGCCAAAGTTGTAACCTTTGTGGAAATTATTTGGATAATCTTAAATTTAAGTTTGTACATTAGATATTTTCAATATAAATACATATGAGGGTTATGAAGTTTTATGTTTAAGGTTTATTTTTAATTTTTTAACAAGAGTACTGCCTATCAAAAAAATTGTCAAGAACTTCTTTTTTTAGAGCCAAAATCAACAAAGGCATTGGAGTAGAAAATTGTCACTACCTAAATGACGGACTTTGGCAGATGAAACCTGTTAAATAAATTGTATATAAATGATTTGTTCATATTCTTTACAAATAAAAAACTTAAAAAATGTAATAAAATGTGTTTCATTGTTAATAATCCCTTTTATAATAAAACACATAAATAAATAAGAAAAAAAGAATCTACAAGGTTATTTAGAACTTGTGTTGTGTACATCAATAAATTTACATTGCAGTTTTTGCAGATTAAGACAGCGGCGCAACCCTGAGGGGTGTTTAAACCCCCTCACCCCAAGGGATCTACCTAAAAATTAGGCAACATTTGCAAGTTGCACAGTTTAGACCAGTCTTTCTCAAAGTGGGCGATAACGCCCCCTTGTGGGCGCTTGAGGCCTAGAGGGGGGCGGTAAGGGACCCAGAAAAAATTGGGGGGCGCTGATGTGATTTGGGGGGCGATGGGTGATTTGTAACTTTAGCTACTTCATATTTTAGAATTCACTGAAAATAAAATCCTACTCTACACAACATTCATTTATTAGTTCATATTTTTATCCTATTTTATTGTATAAATATAAATTAAAAATATATTAAATATTTATTATTTTCAATGCGTTCACAACGCTATTTACATCTTAAGATATTTAGTAATAGGAATCAAACACTGAAAGATATTCCTGCCTTCAAGTGTCGCAGGTTAGGTGTCCACCTCCGAAGACACGTGTTAAAAATATGTATATATTGTTGCGGTCAAGCAGAGCACTTGCCGAACGCGAGATTTTTTTATGTACCTAATCTAGTAAAATTAAAAAAAAAGCTAAACTTAGAAGGTTTAATTATAATTGTACGATTTATTTGTGCAATCCTGTATTTTAGTCCGTCAACGTTCGTCGGTTCGTGTTTGCGGAGTGCAGGTGCCCAAATACACAGCCGCGACTCGCGACCGTCTGGCGACTGACGTGACTAGAGGTTTGTCGTTCGCGAACGATTCGTTCAAAAAGAACGAATCAGTGCACTGATTCAAATAAATTTATTCGCTGATTCAAATCATTTTTAACCCACTTGCTCGATCGCTCTGCGATGAATAACGAACCTAGTTTTGATTCGTTTCAGGTCACTAAGTCAGAATCGGACTCGGAACTCGAAGATTCGGTAATTTGGACTTTTATGACGGCAAATCGGTCGTTTTTGACCTGGCGAGCGTCTGTTATATTTCGATTTTGTTCACATTACCAGAGGTGTATTAGGCAAACAATGTATGCTTATTGTCGGTTCGAGTCAGTTTTAGCTGTATACCTATTTGGCAATTAAAAGAACTTTTTTTCTTTGTTTTAACTATTCTTTTGAACAAAGACTTAATTTGGAGGTACATTTGTAGGTTTTATTAATTATAGTTTTTGAAAGTTTTTTTCCAAATATAGTTTTTAAAATAATAATTATACCAAAATGAAATAAATGCAAATAATTTCTTTATTTAAGATAACTATCACATTTTTTGTGGAATTCAAAACCGACCGAGTCCGACCGGCATCATAATAAAGTGAATCGGTTGCGAACGAATCTTTTCAAGTGAATGAATCAAATGAATTGATTCAGTAAAAAAAATCAAACTTTCCACCTCTAAACTTGACGTTCCGCCGCATGCTGGCATGGCAACCCTTGGGCATGGCACTCGCTCGCCCTCCCGCCACTCGGCCCGCTACCCCGATACTCTTATGGCGATTTGCGCCACAGTGTTTAAACCAGGATTAACTTAAGCGTTGTTTCGACTGTGACAAATATGACATGATATTTTTCACATTCTCAACACTGATTAAATTAATACAGGTTTAATCACAGCGGTGCAAATGGCTATTAATATTGTAAAGTTGAATTATAATTGCTCAATGTTGATAATTCTGAATAAAAGATACTCTTTAGTATAAAGTTGCATTAATAGTGCTCTCTCTCGTAAGAAAAGTGTCGTTTAGAATATAGGTTTAATTAAATTCCAGGCAAGACTAATATGTTATTGAGATTTTTAAGGTGAAAAAAAATGGGGGGCGCTACAAAATTAAAATATCATTACATGAACCATTACCAACAGAGATTCCAACATAAATAAACAATCACTGTAACCAACGATTTTTGTAAACTAAGTCATAAACATAATCACAATAATCTTTATGCACCCGACAAAGTGTCCGCATAAAATTTATTCAAATTATAATAGGCCTTCACTTCCAAAATTTTTAAGCTGATTTTTAAAGCGTTTAATATCTTTAATATTTCTCAAAAAAACCGGTAGATGGTTGTACATTTTTAAAGATTCAAATATATACTTTCTTGTAAGGAAGCTTGCAGGTATTAAAAGTCTTAATTTATTTAAATTGCGTGTATTATAAACGTTGCATATTTCATTGTCTTTATATTTCTTGTGAATAAGCATGGTCGTCTCTCATATAAAAATACAAGGCAGAGTCAAGATTTTTTCCCTTAGTAAATACGGCCGACAGTGTTCTCTCGGTAGGATTCCGCACATGAAACGTAAAACTCTCTTCTGGAGTACAAAAACTGATTGAAATAGCAGCCTACTACAGATCAAAAGCCGGAAGAGGTCCCTACAGCTCATCTGTGAACAAAAGAAGAAAACTTTCTTCTGAAATTGGGGTCAGTAATAAGGGAAATAAATTTTCTTGCGATAAAATCAAGAAAATGCTTAGGCCCGGTTGTACAAACAATGGTTCAACACAAGTTTTCTTGAACTACAGTTCACTGTTGAACCCAGTTCGGAATTTTGGTGTTGTACCACTGCAGGTTTACCT
>JAHBCN010018679.1:0-16737 GCA_019359885.1 Listronotus oregonensis
CCTGTAGGAAAATATTTAAAATAAATAATTTAAAAAAGAATTTGGTGGCCTTATATTAAAAAAACGAAGAAAAACACGAGATAAGGAAAAAGGGGATGGCAGGGGAAGAGATAAGGACGTTCGCTTCTGTTAAGTTTGATTGTTTTTGTTGCTCTTTCTCGCTCGGGGATTTTTGTTTTTGATGTTTTTCTTCTTTGTCTGGGCATGTTATATTCGTGTCTTCAATTTTGTGAGGGTGTAGCATACAATTTGCTTGACATGTTATGATGTATGGGCTCATAAATATAAATAAAATATATTTCTTATATTATATATTACAAAGTTTAAAAAACGAATAATAAACCGGATAAGAAGTTTCTTTATATTTATTAAAGAAACACTATTATTAAATTTAATTTAGGTACACGATATATAATATATATTTTATGAAATTTATAAAATATCTTCTACAAGAAAATGATATAAGTTGACAATTTATATTTTATTATGAAATGAAAAATCTAAATATTTGATAAACCTACCCATTTTTATGTAAGCAATTCTAAGATTTTTTAAGCAAATTTAAATACTATTTCAAAAGATTTTTGCTTCTTAATAATAATATAATAATACTTTTTGTTTTTTTAAGTCAGTCTAAGTTTTTTTTTTATTTTGGATGCTTTTCTAGATCTTTATTAATATTTAATATCTGACATTGTTTTACTCAAATATCTAATCTGCATCTATATTATTAAAGAAAAACAGAACAATTAATATCATACTATAAAAGATTTTTATTACATCAAATAAAATAAACAACAATTAAATATTACATAAGGCATACCCAAAAATAAAATACCCTTGAAACAAATTATTTCTTCAATTTTTTTATTATTATTTTTTTTTAATTTTAACATAGATTGTTGCTATTTTATTTTATATATAAAAAACAGTATAAACAAAATAACCAGAAACTCTTAAATATGATGCAGGTTACCAATATTTAACAATCATGAAAAAAAATTGTAAAAAAAGCCTATCATACTCATTCACATTATAACAGGCCCCAAGTTGGATGCCAGTTATATTCTTTTAATGAGCTATCTAAAATAAGAAATTGTACATCTAACTACTAACCAGTATGAACTGTATGGACCCAATATAAGGATTTCTATTTTTTAAAAAAAATAATTTAAAAATGTTTTAAACTGTCAAGCTATTGATAATTAAACTACATCCAAAGGCATAAATTTAATCGCTTAAAAAAAAACAACCATAAAGGAGCTGCTTGGCTTACTAGGTATTGATGATCATCCTTAGTAATAACCAGGTAATATATAACAAAAATAAAACAAAGACATAAAATCTAATGTATTAAAAATTTATTTATTACCATATTGTTTATTTGTCAACACTAATTTTACGAAAAACGAACAAAAAAAGTATATTCACAACCCTTATTTATGCCGAGCTTGTTCACTTAAAGAATGACATTCTATATAAAATATGAATAGGTTTATTTGTACATTTTTTACTATTATTTCAGTTATAACTGTACTACAATATGAATAGTAATGTACTTAAAAGTATATTTTTTATAACAAATAATTATGGGAAGGAAGTTTTTTTGCCCAAAATAAATGATTGATTTCATCACATTTATACATTTAAATGATTTAAATACAATAATTAAATAAAATATATATATATATATATATATATATATATATATATATATATATATATATATATATATATATATATATATATATATATATATATATATATATATATTATTTTACTATTTATCGATATTTTCCTAATTAAAAAAAAATGTAATTAAGGGTGACCTTGGTTTTTTAAGTTTAATCTGGAGCAATAATTAACAAGTGCCTAAACGATAACAATAATCTACTATTTAAGGGATATTTTAATATATGTAGAGTGAAACCGCCTAAAGGCCCCCACAGACCTCGTTCTTTTTAAGCAGTTTTAATTGTGGCGATCAAAAGCGTCGATTAACATTGTAAGTTTGTGGGCGAGAACCGAACATAAAACTGTCGGTGAAAATTTTTGGCCGCTCTTAAAATCTTAATCGTCGATTTGTCCGTCTTCATTTAAAAACAAAGTGTGTGGTGCAAAACGTTTTTAAACATCATTCTTGTAACAAATAAACACGCTTCATTTACGTTTTTCGGTGAAAAACAGCAGCTTTCGGCGATTAAGACGGTTTAAAATTAAATTAAGTGTAGGAAAATAAAAGTTTTAATAATCTGCGATTAAAAAGGTTAAAAAGAACGATAGTCTGTGGGGTCCTTAAGCATTCAATCTACGTCTTTCCATAAACTCTTTTTAAATATTATTCTTTTTCAAAACACTTGAAATAATTTCATATCATAAAAATATTTACTAACTGCATAGATCCTAATATGTATCTGGGACCAACGCTTGTACATATCCTACAGCAGGAAAGTTTACTTTGAGCACCCAGCAAATATTTTAAAATAATAAAAACTACGCCAGAAAAAAAAAACCTACTTATCCGAGTGTCATTTTATTATTACTTATAGACACATTTTTATTTTACCTTAAAATAAAAGTGCTGTATAATCCAAATAATTTTTACTTTTATTAGAAAATTAATAATACATAAAAGCACCGCTAAACATCTTTTACAATATTACTTTTAATAAGTATAAAAAACATATTTTCCTTGGTGTATACAAAATAAAATAAACAGATAAAAAAGCAATTCTCGCAAACTTCTGCGGATCAATGTGAAACAGTGTATTTTTCCTTGGAGTGTAGCTGTATCAGTCCGAAGCAACGCTCCGATTATCCTGGCTATCGAACGTGAGTAGAAATCCAACAGGGAGAAGCACCACAAAACAATCCTTAATTTCTTAAGCTTTTGAAGTAATATGACATAATAGTTCACATATAAAGATTTTTATTTAAAAGATAATTGAATCTTACATCTACAGAATAGTATACTGGTTAGTTGTGGTTAGTTGTTACAAAAAAGTTAAAAACTATTTTTTGTTTTGTGTTGCGTTAAAAATCATTTTTATTTTTCCTGAACTAAATTATGAAATCATTTTAGTTAATAATTTAGTTGCTATACCAAACATTTTATATAACAAAAAAAAATGTGTACTAATAATGGGACCTAACCTTTTTCTGTATATAGTTTTGAAAAATGGTACAGTAGGAATCACTTTAGTGCTATGCTGATGCACATGTATATTGTGTGATTACATATTAATTAATTAATTAGTTAATTAATATTTAACCTAATAAATTTTTGGGATCTTAAGGTACTTGTTCTTTTAGAAAGCTAAAGAAACATAAATTTAAAAAAAAAAATTCTTAGCCAATAAATAAATATATTAATCATTTTTTAAAATATTATTTTAGTTGTAAAAATTACAAAAAAATATTTTATTTTTAAAAAACATCCACGGAGCGTCAAAATGGAGCCGCTTAAAAAAAGTTGTCCAACTGCGGACAGATAATCTTCGGATCAGCAAGTCTAAAACAAAAAAACAAATGATTTCTTAAATATAAAGGCTCCCACAAGCCAGTTTACCACATTTAATGAAGAATCTAAAAAAAAAATGGCGTACGTTTAAAAAAAAAATTAAAAATCAGCCGATTTTTCCACTATTTTGGCCCCGTAAAAAATCTTTTTTTTGCCAAATTATGAAAAATTGACTTACAAAACATCTCAATGAACAAAACGCGACAAGGTTTTTTTAAAATCGGTATAGGTGTTCCGGAGACTAACTGTTCGCAGTTTAAAAAAAAAAGTAATTTCGAAAAAAACGCATTTAAAGTTGACTAGCAGCTGCATAAGCAACTGCGTACAGCTAAGAGCATGCGCATTCTTTCACTTATTTTACAGGGTCAGGATTCAAATTTGGTAAGCATATTTTGAAAGGTGATTTTTAAAGGTCCAAGGATGTGAAAAATGCAAAAAACGATTTTTTGAAAATTCTAAAGTGGCTTAAAATTTGTTTTATACAATAGCGATCTCTATTCGTGAGCAGTATCTCTTGCTTATTTAGGTAGTGTCAAAACAACGTTTAGTCTAGTAAATGAAGTGACAAAGCTGTAAATAAATCTGTACCGTTTTCTGGATGGAAAGATATTACACAATATATGTTAATATACAAATATTAAAAGAAATAGTTGGAACAAGAAAATAAATTAAAACACCATAGAAACTTTAAAACGAAATAAAAGATTCAGATTAAGGGAAAAAACTCTCGTGACAGCATTTATGATGTGTAATGGTTTTATATCTGGAAAAGCCTTATAAATTCTTTGATCAAGTTGTTACCAGGTTACGATTACTTATTTATACATTTTCCAACTCTTTCCAAAGAAAACAATCTAAGGGTGTTAGATCCGGAGATCGACGAGGCCACCTTATAGATCTATGTGTTGCTATTCAATGGTTTCTAAAGTGAGTATTTAAATACTCTCTTATTCGAAGAGTATTATGGGTAGGAGCGCTTTTCTTTATTTTTCCCTGTATCATTAGTTTACAAATTGGGATTTAACTTTTTTAAGTTAAGAACACACTATATTAATTTTTTGATAGAACCAACAGTTACGGCGAAAATGGGACACCCTGTACGTTTAAGATTTTTTTCTGGGATGGTGAAGTGTTGCAACAGAGCTCTTAATTACGAGCTGCCATTATCAATCATAATAAAAAAACAAATGTAAAACTAAAATTTATGAAGAATTTGTGTTACTTTTTCCTAAAACAGTAATAATATAGTTTAATCTGATAAGGTAACCAAAATTTGTGACTAAGCATTTATTTTTATCTTGGGACATGCTACAAAGGCTCAGGCCTAAGTATTAACGTACCGTGGGTGTCTAAAGTGTGATAAGGGGAAGTTTATTCACACGAGACTTATTTGGTGATTTGGAGAAAAAGTGAAAGCTTCTGCGGGTAGCAAGTTCCATAGTCTAGACACTTTGGGGATAAAGAAACAAAGAAAGTCCGGGGCTTCTCAAGTTCGACTTTCAGAGGATGCATAAACGTGGCTACGTGTTGCTTTGTTGGGAGCTACTAAAGGAGGAATTATAGGGGCCAATTTTTTGGAGCAGAAGCCGTAAAAACACCTATAAAAGAGGGGCAGATCCCCTACAGCTCGTCGGTGGGAAAGAGAAGGAAGCTTTTTAGTAAGTGCGGAATCATTAATAAGACAAACATCTTTTTTCTGGAGTCAAGAATGCTAAATATTGTAGAAGACGCCATTACCCAAGCATGAGAACAATATTCTAAAGAGGGACTTCTTGGACACATACAGAGTATACAGATTAGAATGACAGAAATATCTTCTGGTTTAAAAAAAGAAATTTAAGCTTTTTTTGAATTTTTTAAATAAGACGATATGTAAATAAAATATACCCAAGTAGTACCGTTCCTTGCGGCTCTCGGTAGGCGAAAGAGGCGATAATGCCATTCATCAAAAAAACGTTTCACCGAGTGCTTCACTATAAAGCCGAATTTGATGGTCGCTATTACTGTCGTAACGGTTTTTTATGAACAGCAGAAAATTTACTGGCTTTCGTGGTTATTTTTACCTATTTTGCTTTATGTTTTTAATTACACAGAGTTTTATGGGTTTAATAGAGATCTAAAGAAGTAATTTTGCTAAGGTATAGTTTGGTTTGAAGACGATAAAACCATGAAAACTACTTACATTGTTAGGTAACCTTAAATTAAGATGCAAATATGATGCATTTTATCAAAATACTAAACAATTTAATGCTATTTTTACCTTTCACTCTTCTGAAAATTTATCCTCCAACAGTTCACTTTAAAATGTTTGAAATTCTATTTAAGGTCAAGCAGATCATATGCATTCTTTGTTTGCTTAATACCAAGAAAGCCATCCCATACGGGGTATTAATAACTATGATTATTGATTGGGGCAATTTAATTAGGGCTTAAATTTTTTACACGTCAATTGGGTCCTAGGATAGTAACATTATTTTTTCGATGATTTTGTTGTTAATTTTTTTTTTTTTGATAATTTTCGGTATGTATTTCGGTTTTATGCTACCAACGCATCAAACATTAACGTTTATATTCGAATAAAAACGTTATTTTAAATATATATTATTTTTATTTAGTAAACACAATAAGCAATATACAAGATTACAAGTTAAATATGATTTAAAAGAGAAATGATAATAAAAATTTAAAAAATATATGTACTAAAGAAACCTAAACGCACAAAATCTCCTTCAAACCTGTCTCCTTATAAAAGGAACCCATCACTGAACCGGCGTTATCTCTTTGAATCGCAAGACTTATTTTCTGGATTATGAAGCTACGAGATTTATCAGAAGAAATTTTGAAGGTAGTGTCCCGGACCAGGCTCATGGTCTTATCGCCCCATGGACCATAAGTCTGGACGGCAGAAAGTACAAAAATATATCGGTCTACAAATTCACTATATTTTTTTGCGTTTTTATATTCAAGCTGCACCTGATGATTTAGATGTTCTATCTACACTGGAATTGCTGTGTGTCAGCATGAAGCATCCCAAAGGAGAGGTTTACCATGCCTTCGTGGGATCCGAGTTATTCCATACATACACTTTTTGTCGTTGCGACACAACTCAAGAGGCCTAATATGCGCAAAAACCAAAGCATGTTTATCATTTATTTCGCTATGTATAGAGGTACGTCCTGCCCTTTTTTTGTAACTTAGCCCATGAGAGCCGTTTAAGTATAATAATCCAAAAGTTGTCCCCAAGACGTGAGTGGAAGAGCCTTAAGACATGCATTGCTTTCTAATTATATGAGATGAAAATGTAAGAAAATTTTAACTCTCTTGACAACTTTGTAGATCAAAGTATTTTTGAGACTTCTAAAAATCTTTTGGTGGTGTATTTTCAAATTTACCAAATATTAGCCATTTTTCACAAATCCAAATCATTAGAGACAGAGACATAAGAGGGTAAGATAGAGGTAAGCAGCTCAGAAGCATCACACAC
Organism: Listronotus oregonensis; assembly: GCA_019359885.1. Taxonomy (NCBI): domain Eukaryota; kingdom Metazoa; phylum Arthropoda; class Insecta; order Coleoptera; family Curculionidae; genus Listronotus; species Listronotus oregonensis. The sequence goes on from JAHBCN010018679.1 coordinate 7,005, forward strand.
TGATCCCACAAGGCGGATATTGAAAAATAAATATTGTCTTAGTTATAAAGTTCTAAGCCAACAATAGGGGCACTTGTAAACCCCAAGGTAACGTCCAAGCTGACATGGGAATACCAAAAAGAACTGAAAGTCCTGGGAGAACGCAACAGAGTAACTCTTCTGTAGGTACCAAGACATTCGGGAATAGAAGGCAACGAAAAAGCGAATAAGCTAGCGAGACAGGGATCATCCACACCATACTTTGGACCAGAACCTGCCCTTGGAGTGGCCAAAACCACAGCATAAGGGCAAAGCAGGGAATGGATCCAAAACAAACACGAGGAGTACTGGGAGAGCCTCAGTAGAATAAGACGTGGAAGAAGCTTCATGAGGGACCCATCCAAAAGAACAAAGTAAGAACTACTTAGACACAGTGGGGCTGCTAACAGGGCACGATAATTTAAGAAGACACCTGCACAAGATAGGCTCATATAATTGGGACCCAGGTTGCAGAATGTGCGACGAGAGGAAAGAAACAGCCTACCATATCCTGTGCGAATATAAAGCATTGAATCACAAAAGACAGGCATTATTTGGGCAACCGAAAATGAGCCCACAGGAATATATCAACCAACCAGTCTCGGGGTTATACAGACTCGTAGAAGGAACAATAGTAATGGAAGGATTGGTATAAAAGATAATGAGAGATTAGGCACAAAAAGCTCAAGAACCTGGCTCCAAAAGTAAATTTAGACGGCTTCCAGGAAAGAAGAAGAAGGAGAAGCCAACAATATTTTATGTATATTAAGTTGCCTGTAATGTAATTGTTTAATTTGTTTAAAAATCATGTATTATTAAGAGCTATTAAAAAATGATTTTGTATTTGTTTATGAAACACATAAATATACGATCGCCAAAAAACTGTGTTTTGTCGATCTATCACTTCTTTAAATAAACTGCAGTGTTATTCGTATATTATTATCATTTATGCCAAAAACTTTGTATAATCTAACCCCTTATGTCATTAAACTGTGTGACAACCACAAAATTTAATTTTGGCGGTCTGTGCACAACTGGCCACTATGGTCCAGCCCAACCGAAAGGTTCATAATTTTGACCACTGCAAGCTGTTACAAGTAATTATTTTAAAAGGTTAGCTATAGTTGGGTAAAACCAGAATTTACCACCCAACTGTGGATTATAAAATGCATATTTAACACAGAAAAATAAAAGTGTTCTTTAAGCATTCTATGGAAAAATGCTTAAGAGCGCTATTTTAATTAAGAATAATAACTTAATTTGTGTTATATGTAATTTTCAGGACATATTAAGTAATTTTATTTCTTATTGCATGCTTTTGTATATATTTTTTAAATATTGTGAAACTAATTAATATATGTCTAAATCTAACAACACTCAAAAACAAAAAAGTAGTTTTTCTACGAGCGTGCGGGAAATGGTTCTTTCCACATTATTTTCTGTGTGGAATAGTTATTTTCTAAAGTGGCAGTGATACTTTCCGCGACTGCCGTTGCCCGAAGACGCGAAGCGGAGTTCGGGCAGTCAAGTGCGGAAAGTCACTTTGCGCAAGCGTTAGGAACAAAATTTTCCTACGAGCGTCAGATAATACCAATATTAAAGCAATGATTATTTTTTAAATTATGTTTAATCTGAAAGAACTACTACAACATATTTATAAATGGGAATTATTTGTTGATAACATTTACAATTAAAGAACAGTTATTAGCATATTTTAAATTAATGGCAGAACCTCATTTAGCGGTTGGCTTATGGAAGCGCTTATTGTACGGCTTGATGAAGGTTGACTTATCTCAGGAGGGGAGTTGTTCATGGTCAATATTTTATTCGACATATCCTTTTTCTGATTTGTGGATTCATCAATGTAGCTCTCAGCTACAGCCGTTGATTTCCAGCCCCCAAGTCGCTTATTCTCACACATTGCGTACTGCATGCTCCTTGTTTATACTGGACAAAAAAACTTCTGTGTGGGGTTTGTGGTTTTCGCAAATTTGCATATTTACGGTACAATTGCAGGTAAAGTCCGTTATTTGTTTCATCGGACACCACAAAGATTCTGGAAGTGTTATTTTTACTGTCAGGAATTTTCACCACTATCAAATTTTCATTATCCTGTATGTCATCAATCATTATTTTTGTAAGTTCATCTCTCCTACAAGCACCGGCTAATCCAAAAATTGTAGCAACTTTTTTTAGAAGGTAAATATTATCAGGTGCTTCTTTCATGAATCTTGAAACTTCTTCTTTGCTGAAAGTTTTTGATTTTTTTGGCCGGTATTCCACGTTTTGGTGTTTAAGTAGTGATGTTAGCTTGAAATATGAACTTAAATCAAGGTTCCTTTTCACTTTGAAGACATATTTTAACATAGAGTACTTACTCCATAAAGTAATAGGTGTATATGTTTTTTGCAAATCCGCAAAATAGGTCAAGAACACTTCCTCTTTAATACTTTTTGTCCCCTTGGAGCACCAGTTTTCGAAATGACTATATTGATTCTCATATTTTTCACGAGATTTTGCTGGTAATAAATTCAAACTTACGGTATTTGCTGCATACAGGATGAATCGGTAGCTCCTCATCGGAACTACTCATTTTAAATAATTATTTTTGTCGGATTTTTATTTAATTAAAAAAGATACTATGACTCCTTTTCATTAAAAATGCTTGTTTGTATTGAAATTCATTTGTGCAATCGCTTGTTCATATGGAAACAAAGAAAAATCTGACATGTGTTAAAATCACCAAGATTACATATTGTTGCTTGACTTGTCATAATCATTTATTATTATTATACGGGTAATTAAAAATTTTTTTTTTGTGTTTTTAGTTGAAATATTGAAAATTACGAAGTAACAAACGAAAAAGAGAATAAACTAAAACTTACAATGGCTTCGTATATTGCATGAAATAGCCTACAATTACTAAAATACCTATAAATCTTGCTTACCTGTAAGATTTTAGGGGAGTTGCACTTTTCCGCACGCCGTGCGGAAAAGTGCAACTTTGCGCACTCAAATGCGTGCGGAAAAGTGGACTTTTCCGCACGCTCGTAGGAAAAGATATTATTCCCTCACTAGTGGAGAGGTATATTATTCCCACATTAGTGCGGGAAGAGTTTGGAAATGTTAAATGAGGCGTTAAGAACCAGACTGGACATCCTATTAATGACCTAAATGGAAAAAATATTTTTAAAAAATCTGTGGTTTTTTAGGTAAGGGTTTTTGAAATTGGAAATGCATATTAATGCACTATTTAAGAGTTTGTGGGTGTTCGTTCTCCCAACACCCAAAATAATAAGTGTGACGTTGAATAATTGTATTGTTGATTTACCAACTTACCTTTGGTTTCTATGATGATGAGTTTTTATTGACTTTCAAAATAATTTTAAACTGTCAAGTATATTCTTATATAAAATATGAAACACGAAATTTCGCAAGATATTTTGCATTCTGCTTATGTAGCTACTTTAAAAATTATAGCGAAGAAATCTGCTCCTAGATATAAACCAAAATGTTCGTTTATCAACGATTGGTATTCCCAAAAAAACGTTAATACATTGAACAAAGAGGAGGTTTATCTAGCATGTTTTGCCGAACTTTGTAAGAAGTTGAAACCGTCTACAATATGGGCCAGATATTTCATGCAGAAAAAACTGAAGCGAAATGTGGACATCAGCAAATTTTATAAGGTAATTGCTTTTATCAAGCACAAAAATACAGGCATTAAAGCTGAAAAATCTAATACGTTGACCAATGAAGATATCCCCAAATTTTTATCCGAAACTCCGGATAACATATTATGTGTTTCATAAAATTGTGCCTTTTTTGGAATTGCTGGAGCTTGCCATCGCCAAGTTATTTAAGCTTTTACAAATTTAACTGTGGATAACATTGAAGAGAAGAAAGATATCTTAGTGGTTAATATACCAGACAGAAAAACAAATGTAACACGAACCTTTTGTTGTTTTTGGTCAAAATTATATTTCCTACTACAGAAAATATATAGAATTGCGTCTATTAAACACTAGCTGTTAACGCCTAAGAACAAATTGTAGTTACGCCCTGCATTGCATGAGTTTATTCCAGCCACTTCCAAAGGCCATCGTTTACGCATCTTTTGTATACGATAGTAAAACAGTAAGAAATTTTATGTAAAAATATGTTGTTTTTAATAAAAAAATTATACGAAACCAGTCATTACAGTTCATTACACAAACACTAGCCATCAAAGATTTTTCATAAATTATAAAAATGGTAAATGTACAGAGCAGTGCGTGGGTATAAACAAAATCGGAAAAATTTCCTCTGATATAGCCGGGATCCTTAAGCTCGAAAATCCTGAATAGTATACCGGACACTGTTTTAAGCAGTCCTCCGCAACTTTATTGGCTAATTCTTCTGGAACAGACATTCCAGACCTGAAACGGCACGGAGGATGGAAATCTTTTTCGCTTGCAGAAAGTAATATAGATGAATTAATAACACATAAAATGAAAATGACTAATAAAATTTTGACAAAAAATGTTTTGAAGAATAACTAATCACAACTAACCACAAAATCACTCGAGCCGACGCCATGTCTACAGCCTGCAGCTACAGCTACTTCTTTCAGCGGCACCATAAGCTCTGGTTTATCCATCTGCTCAAATCGTTCGCTTGATTTAGCTTTTACCGTAAAGGTTCAAGATTTGACAAATTGTACTTTTAATTTAAATTATTATAAATAACATTGTGAAATAGTAAAAAGTCCTAGTGTTCATAACCTTATTCATTATTATAACTGTTTAGTAAATTTTTAATTTTATTTCCTCCTTTGCATTTTATTTAAAACATATTTTTTGTGTCATTACCATTAGTACGCTCGTAAAAAATAGTTTCTAACACTTGCGGGAAGAAATTTCCGGCACTAGGGTGCTACGCAACCTCGTGTCGGAAATTTTTCTTCCCGTACTGACTTTTAAACATTTATTGTTTAAATAACATAATTTATAAAAAAGAAACAGTACATTTTTACATAAGGTATTATTAGTAATATTAATAATAAATATACAACTTGCTGCACTTTAAAAATTTATAGTTAAAGAAAATAATACAGAACAAAACCTAGTTTAATTGTTATTTGACTTACGGCCGAGTGATGATCGCGTTGTTAAATTTAGCAATGGACTTAAACTGTTAAAAAAGTTAACAACGGTTTAGATGTTTAAAAAAAATGTCAGATTTTGACAGGTTGCCTACTAAAATCTTGGAATAACACTGACAATGACGTTTTGTTAAACATTCTAAACCGTTGTTAACTTTTTCGGTTGCTAAATCCATTTAAATTTGTAACACGATCATCACTCGCCCTTAATATTTTAAAAATTGTACAGATTTTTTAAAATTTTTTAAAGAAAAAATTGCATATCCATTACTAGGTTTAAATAATGAATGTTTACTTTCCCCTCGTGCAGAAAGTAAAACTTTTCGAACTAAATACGTGCATGAAAGTCGAAAAACTAAAAATATGCACAGTCGAAAAAAAAATAATGTTTTGCTCTATTAACTATTTAATTAAAAAATTCTACTGTCCATTAACTCTTTAGAAATACAGGTTTCGTTTCCTCACAATGCAAAAAAATTGCTGCAGCCAAATATTTTTTTAACAAAGGCCCACCCGTAGTTGTGTCACTTCCGAAGGATGTTTTAACCATGTCGAAAAAATTAAAAACAATGCGAAATTTAAATTTAAGCTGTTCTGGTGGCTAAAAATAAAAAGGGCCGGTGGGTAGCGCCTCATCAAACTGGTTTTTATCGTGAATTTAATAAAAAGAACAGAAACGGTCCAAATTCTGACAATAGCGCAAAAAAATTTCCCTTTAAAAAAATCCACCTTTTCTTGCTATCTCGAGACGTTTCGGTAGACGGAAACAATAAAACAAAATTGGGGACTGGTTTTTACTAATATCTTTTATATATATATATATATATATATATATATATATATATATATATATATATATATATATATATATATATATATATATATATATATATATATATATATATATATATATATATATATATATATATATATATATATATATATATATATATATATTATATAAAAAAGGGGTAAAAAATTTTGATGCTCATGTTTTTTTAAAGGGCGATAGGGGAAACTCAAAACAAGTAAAAAAAGGGCCCAAAAAAATATTTTAAAAAAATTAGCTTTTTTTAAAAAATGGCCTTTCAAATTTAAAAAAAAATTTGGGAACAGCGCCCCGTTTTATTAAAGCGGGCAACTTTTTTTTTGGGGGAGTTGTATTTACATTTTTTTTGAAGATGTTTTTTATATACAAATAATAAAAATGACTTCTTGTAATTTATTTTAATATTTAATTTAAAATTAAATTTATGAAAAAAAAAACATTATTGTTTGGTTAAAAATTTTAAAAAATTATTGTACTCACCCCCCAAAAAAGGCTAAATATTCACTTTTGACACAAATTTTTTATTTTTTTTAAAAAAGCACTTTTTTATTCTGCTTAAAGAATAGGATTTCTTGGTTGCACACATTTTTTTAAAAAAATCTTGGACACTACACTTGTAAATTTATAACATATCCGCTTTTTCCGGTTTTTAAAAAAAAAAAAAAATCTCGCGGCTGTTGAACACATATTTACGACTGACTACCAAGGGGCCAGCTAGTAGTAGCTCTGTTGCCAATTGTTTTTTTTATTTTTTTAATGAGGAAAAATTATTATTAATATTATTTATATTTTTTTAATTTGTAGATTGAAACATTTGAAACTTAGTTTATTTTATTAGCAAATGAATTTATTGATTAGCGATTAAGAAAAGTTTTTTTGGTTTTTAAAAAAAACTTGCTTTCAAAGTTCAAAACTTTGATATCGTTTAGACAAAAATCTGTCAATTTTTGACACATATGTCATATGAAGATTTTGACTTTTTTTTAGCTCCCCCATCGCCCATTAAAATTAGGCATCATACTTTTTACCCCGATATATATATATATATATATATATATATATATATATATATATATTAAAATATATAAAATATATATATATATATATATATTTATATTTATATATTAAAATTATATTATTTTATATAAAAATAAAATATATTTTATATATATTTTATATATATATATATATATATATATATATAGGACTTCATTTTTTTTTTGTATAATAACTACTTAGAATATAACACCAATGTGTTCTCAGTTTTTTTCCTTTGCCAATTTAAGTAAAATGGAGGAATTATTTTTTAAAAAATTTATTTTTTTTCATATTGCACTTCCCCCAAAAAATTTTGTGCGAGTACCTTCTTTTTAGGTGGCTATTTCTTAAAGACCTTTTCACTTATAGTAAAATTATAAATCGGCTGATAAAATTAAGACACTTTTTAAAATCTGGGAAAATTTCGAGTCTTCATGATTATAAATAAAGGAGATATTATATATTTTTTTTTAATTTTTCTCGGCTCTTATTGATCGTTAAAAGGTTATTTTTAAAAATTTTTTTACCCACCTTTTAAGATTAACTCGTTAAAAAAAAATATTAAAAAAAGGAAAAAATTTTCTAATTGTTTATAACTAAAAAAATTCTTTTTCAAAAAAGGCTTTTTTTAATAATATTAAAAAAAAAAATTAATTTTTTTTTAGGTTATTAAAATTTAAAAAACCTTTAAAAAAACCATTTTTACTTTTGAAAACTGTTCTAGGATCATTTTTTTTTAAATAATTCTTTTTTTGGGGGGTAAACTATTAGCCTTTTTTTAACCTAATAAACCGATCTGGCACACAAATTTTAAAAAATTTTGCCCTCACTCTCACAAACTTATAACCATGTACAATATAAATTTAAATTATAAACATTTATTTAACATTGCTTAAAAGCCCCGTAATTGTTTATCGATTTTAATTCATAAAAAAAAAAAACTAAAGGCTTTTTCATCTTTAAAATCCCCCAATTTCCTTTTAAATTTTTTTAAAATTTAAGGGAAAATTAGACAACCGAAATACTAAATTTTGGGGGGTTTCCCCCTTTTTTATAAAAAAAAAACAAATATCTGGCTGTATCTTTTTGTGTATATGTGGTAAGAAAAACCCCTTCCCCTTTCATTTAAAACTTTCAGACATTTTCCCCGACTTTTACACGAAACACATACATTTTTGCTTCGCAGCCTGGGCTATTAAACCATACAAGCCTTTGTAGGTAGTCAAAAAAAAAAATTTAAAATTTTTAACTCATTCTAGAACTTCTTCTATAAATATATTTAATAATAATAAAGTAATAAAAAGCAACGCATTACTACCCCAATTAAAAAAATTTTTTTTAAATATAAACAAACAAAATTGATCACAACTGCATTATAAAACTGTCTGCTATTGTGTCAAGCAAAAATTTTTTACCATATAATAACAATTTTAAAAATTTTATCCTCGCTAAAAAAACATCACACCCACTTGCATAGGCCATTTTTCATCGTGCAGTGCATTGTCACCCCCCAATTTTCATCCCCCTTATTTCCCCGAAATCTTCATTCTGCTGTAGCTGCACTCTACTACTCAACCAAAAATACTTTTATGTGTGTTTGTTTGTCAATTTTGATTATTTTTATTGGGCTGGATGACAGATATGCGATGGAATCGGGGGAACGTTATCAGTTGATTGGAGAATTGATTGATTGGTGCGATTGACTTTTTTTTTTGGGGTTGTTAATATGTTTTAGAAAACTTAAAAACTTTTTTTTTGTCTTGAAATGCGTAGTGTGATAAAAGATGGCAAATAACATAAAGACAATGGAAGTCCCCAAATTTAGTTTTTGAAACCTAACATTGTCTTTTTTTAAAATATTTTTTTATAATTTTTGTCAAAAAGTAGTATATCCAATAGCATTTTTATTCACAAAAGGCACATCGTATATCAGTTTGCAAACACAGGCAACAAAAAACCACAATGAACTAAACGAAGAAAAAAATTTAACAGCGTCAATAAAACCCCGATTCTCTAAAAACCGCAACCTTGCAACAAAAATTTTGTTGTGGTTTTTTTTTTTAAATTTTTCGCTTAAAAGCGCTCTACCTGGAAACATGCTACATATCTTTTAAAAAATCGCAAACGTCCGGACCTCTCTTACGTGAATAACGGGTAACCGTAATTAAAATGAAGATTGCTTTTTTTTTAATAATGCAACTTTTCTAATATTTTAACCGAGGAGGGCAAACCAGGGGGGGATCCAAAAAAAAAAGGAAACTGGGAAAACCCAGTAAAAGACATGGAAAAACTTCTAAGGGGAAACAAAAGAAAGGGAAAACCTCAGAAAAGGGAAAAAATTCAATTGGGTTTCAGGGAGCCGGGAAAAACCAAAAAAATCTCAATGGGGGGGGAAATTCAGTTGTGGGGGGGAAAAACCCACATTTTGTTGCTTAAACCAAAAAAAGGCATTAGGGGGCCCAAATGACCGGAATTATCAAAACCCCTCTCGGGTTTAAGACTTTGAAGGAAAAAGACAATGGGATATGGTTAAAACAATGGGTGGGGGGAGAAGAGGGGGCCTGCCTCCGGGGGTGAAAGACCCCAGGAAAAAAAAAGAATATTCTCTAAAAAATGATTTTATGACAAGAGGTTCGTGGTGAAACTTTTAAATTTTGGTAGCGTACCAGCCTCTCAGTGTGACCTTTCGGCTGTCCCCACAGAAG
>JAHBCN010018680.1:0-16801 GCA_019359885.1 Listronotus oregonensis
ATCATGTTTGAAAATAAGGGGGGTCATATAGAACATTTAAATTATTAGAAATATTAAAATTTTTTTGTTATAAGTGTTCTTATTACCCCCAAATTTTTTCCCTCGTATTTTTTTTTAATTTTTTTTTTTTATTGTAATTTTGCTGCTTGGTTTAGAAATAGATATATCAATCATTTTTAGCTTCAATATAATTTGAAGCCGTTCTTCGTGAAAACCTCATTAAAAAACACCCAAAAAAAGTAATAAACTTTTTTCAAATTCTTGACTTTGACAAAAAACACCTGTGACCTGTGGCAGCCGGGTTTTTTCAGGAAAAACTACCCTTTTTTAAAAGGAAATTTATGCCGTTTTTAGAAATTTTTCAAAAAGAATAAAAGGAAAAAAAATTTTCCAAGCAAACCCCAAACATCCCAAATTCCCTGTAAAAATATCTATCTATTGATATAAAAATATGGGGTATTTATTTAAAAAACGGCAGTCGTGCTTAATCTTTTGTTTTTGTTTCAAATTTTTTTCTGATTAAATTATTGAATTCCCCCGAAAAAATACACGAAATGGTTATTTGTTTCTTAAAAAAGTAGGGAATTCAAAAATAAAGCCCTGTTTAGTTAAAATAAAAACCCCTTACAAAAATCTACTTTATACATTTACAATTTTTTTCACCCTTCCAGGGATTGCACCAGGAGATTGCCCCCTAAAATCTTAAAGGAAAACCCTATGTCGCTATGTAGCTTTTTTTAAAAACAAACATTACTGAAAACAAGAGGTCTTTAAAGTAACAGATCCAAAAAAAGATTTAAATTTATTTTTTCTACTACTGTAAAAATAAGAAAACTTTGTGGCCCTAAACGCGAATGATAACAAAAACTTTTTTCCCCTTGGTTGCTAAGGTTGCTAGCTACGAAAGTAATATTTTCGGCCGGACAAAAAGAAGAGAAAAAAAAAAATATGCTTGTGGGAAATATTAGGATTTATTTATAAAAAGTAACAAATTTATGACAAAAAATTTTAAAAAACTAGGTTAGGTATTAACATTAAAAGTAATTTGAATTTACAATTAGCAAAAAAAATTTGGGAGGAATAAACTTGAATTAAAATTTTTTAAAATTTGTTGTTGGGGTATCGTTATCACCTTTAATTTTCGTTAATATTCATTTTTTTTACTGTTATTTTATTGAGGAAATATTGGTGGGAAATTTTCTTAAAATCTTCTTTGAAATTTCCACCTTATTACTATAGGTTTCGAATATATCCCTCCGCAACAGAAGAAGATTTCCCAAACCCTCCATCCCTTTTTTTAAGTCCAAAATATCGACACCCCAAGTTTCAAGGAACGTAGTTGAGTTCTTCTACAAGAATGGCCATTATCTACTGATGTCTTCGCTTAAAAAACTTCGCAATTTCTTTGGGGACATTGGAAATAGTGTGCTTTCTTTTGATTAAAAAATTTCCTTTTTCATAACGATACAATAAACGCTCACTAGAGATTCCTTGGGTCTCAGCTTAATATTTTCCCTTTTAGAAATCTGACATAAGGAACTGAGCCTTCTTTTTGGTTAACAAAGTTTCTTTTAACTTTATTTTTAGACTCCCCTATTTTTACTATAGCCACGTCATTTTTTATTTCTACATCACTTAGCCATTTTGTTTTTGTTGCCCGGTGACCACTCCCATAATGGCTATTATTTTATCCAAGTAACTTTGATCAGGCGCGTTAAAAAAAACTTTATGATTTCTTTTTTTTAAAAATTTTTGACTTTTTTGCTCATAACCATCGTTTTTCCTTTTAATAAAACAACTAGTTTCTTGAACCCGAAATATTTGATTTTTTTTAGGAAATTGTTAACTTGAGCATGGAATATACAGACCAGAGGGGGGGTGATAAAGACTCGGATTTTTTTTGAAAATACCCAACATCACATTCTCGTCAATCCGCCCCACTTTTTTTTAGCAAGCCATTCGAAAAGATTTAGGGGTTTTATGGTACCTCTTTTTGATTTGTCTGGCAGAAGTGAGGCACACGCAAGGTCAGCTGCCTTTTGGATGCCATTTTTATTCATTTAACATTTTAAAATGGGAATGGATTTATACTAAATAAACAAAATTCAAAATCTGACAAGTGCTGATGAAGACAATGTCAACAATAAATGTGTTGCTATGGATTAATTTTTAACAGGTAAAACAAAATCTCTGATATTTCTATTAAAACATGATGTAAATGATTAAAATTATGGGTACTAGAACAGAGCAGAAAAAATATAAAACATACACGATGGAAAAGGGCCTTTAAGTGTTCGGATAAAAGTAAACTTTCGCATCTTGTAATGTAATAACTATAACAAAAAAAAAATTTAATCACGTTTCGTAAATATTTTTTTTCGAATTCTTCTATTATTCTCTCCAGACTTTCGTTTATGCTGTTCTAGTTTAACAGTAACATTAAAAAAGGGATTAATAAATTTTGTGATTTTATATGTTTTTATATGGTTCGCGCAAATGAAGACAAAGCTGAAATTATTTTTTTGTATGGACAACCTATCATGAGGCAACAAGATTATCAATGATATTTTGCCCGACAGACCAGTTTCTCCTATTTACGTAAGGTGTTTTGCTAAAATTTTCTTTAAGTTTTAGTTGTAAAGGGGGCTTCAATACATGTTTTGGGTGCAATTTTTGAAAATAAAGAATATACCCAAAAAAGCGCCGAGTAGGTACTAGAGGCAAAACAACAGCATGAAATTTCACAAAAGCATCAATTTCTCCCGTCACTAGTACAAAAAACTTAGTAAAATGACCCAGATCAAAGGCTGCAGTTTTTTCAACTATGGAAATTTAATTGCCACACAACAAACCTTATCGAAAATGTTTCAGTGACGGCCAGCTTTTTTTAAGCTGATTAGATTGTCGATACTGGAGGATCTCGATGGATGAAGAGGCCATACACAAAACCTGATAAATTAACGTATGGGCCGGGAAATTTTTGGTAATACGGTAATTGGGCCTTTTTTTTTAAAGGGGAAAACTTACCGGACACTTATACTTACAACTTTTAGAAGAAGCTATTACACCTGCAATTGTAGTTGCTATTGAGAAGATGTTTTTGACTACTAATTTTTCAGCAGGATGGGTCACCCCCACACTTTTCTTTAACTGTAAGACAATACCTAGATGAGAATTTCCTGATCGCTGGATTGCGAGAGGGTTTATTAAATGGCCCCAAGACCCCGGATCTCCTCCTGACTTCTTAATTTTTGGGTAATGTAAAAAGGACTATTTGGCAACAAACCAGAAAACTTGCAAAACACACTTTTCGAATCACGGGTGTGTGTGCGCCAACTATAACATAGAAATTCTACAAACGTTTAAGAGGCCAGTTTTAAAAAGCTCTATTATTGTCAAAAAATTGGTGGTATTTCATTTTAAAATCTCATAAAATAAAAATTAAAACTGTTATTTTAGACTGCTATTTATTAATAATTCCTTATTAATCGGGAACAGGTGATCGTAGAGACCTCTAGTTTGTGCAGCAATGTTTGTTTCTCAAAGGCCTTTACATACCAACATAGGATTCGATTTAAGATTTTTAGGTGCAACCTCGTAGTGCCACACTTGGAAGGGTGAGAAACTTGTAAATGTAAATGCATTCGCCAAAATTTGCTTTTTCTATATTTACTAACTTGGGAAATATGAGCCCGTCCTAAGACTTTTTGGACACCCTGTATAATGTAATATGAGTCCAAATATTAACACGTAAAGCCTTACGTGCCCACGGGTAGGCATTGCTGTGGTACAATATGCCCACCGGTGGTTAGATGACAATTTTCATTTCAGGACCGTATGGATACCGGTGGACTATTGGCCTTGTCTCCTATGGCACGACGTAACCTTAGAAAATGTATGTTGAATCACGAAAGACATTGTTCCAAAGATTGAATAAATATGAACTAAAGGGTCTGATTGCAGTAGCGTTTGTCGCGACAAATTTCTCTATTATGATAGGCAATAATTACTATAAAAATCAAATTTAAATTTTCTGTTTCCTTAATTTATTATTTTATTATTTATACTTATAATATAAAGAGGAAAGATTTGTTTGTTTGTTTGTTTGCATTGAATAAGATTCTAAACTACTGGGCTGATTTGAAAAATTCTTTTACCCTTAGAATCCTACATTCAGAGCTGTCAAAGTACTCTTAAATAGTACTTCAAGTACAAGTACCAAGTTTTTGATTTTTAAAAATTACTTCAAGTACAAGTACCAAGTATTCTTTAAAAATTCTTGCTTTTTTCAAGTAAATTGAAAAAGTACTTGAAGTACCACCCAAGTATTTTACTTAAGAAAATTTCCAAATGCTTGAAGTAATTAAAAGTACTTCAAGTAAAACAAATTATACTTGGGTAGTATTTTTTGTAAGGAAGTTAGGGGGTTTATTCCTAAAAACCCTTTTCCTAAAAAGTTTTAAGGACTGAGCGCTACGTCAATGGAAAGTAGGCCAGTCGGTAAAAACTATAGTTAGAAAAACAAGTAGTTGCTAAGTGTCCCGTTTTAAGTCGGGATCTTATGCATTCAATGTCCGAAATAATGTAAAATTTTGTATGTATATTTATGGCAACAGGCCTACAATGCCGTACTCGGGTGAGCGCTTGGGCCTTAAACTAATATAGGAAATATTGGTTTTTTCCAAAATGGGCTTTCCCCGTGGTTGCCAACGGGTTGGCGTTGGCACCGTTGGATCCGATACATCTGTCAAAAGCGAGTGTTTTCATATGGGGCCTACAGCAGGTTGTTTTTTACCAGAGCAGAGCACTTATATTTTTATATTATAATTTTTACGTTGACACAAGACCGATTTAAAAAACAAAAATTTTAATTCTCGGGAATAGTTACACTTGTCTTCTGTTGGATCCAATTCAAATGAGCGCTGTAATGCAATAAATAGAAACAGCAGCGGTTTTCGCGTATTTCTTGTTTTAACTTGTTTGTACGATTATCTAAGGCGTGTAAATTCGAGTACTTGGTTGATTTTTTACTTAAAGTACTTTTATTTAATTAAAGTACTTTCTTTACTTAAAGTACTTTTTCTTACTTGAAGTACTTTTTTTTACTTCAAGTACATCGTAATACTTCAAGTACTTAAATAAATACTTCAAGTAATTTACTTGGTCAAATCAAGTAAAAATCCAAGTATCTTTATAAAAAGTAATCAAATACAAGTACAAGTACCTCCTAATAAAAAGTACTTGAAGTAAAATACTTGAAGTACAAAAAAGTACTTCAAGTAAAATTTTACTGAAGTACTTCAAGTTTTGACAGCTCTGCCTACATTATCCCTGATGAACATAGGCTAGGAAAAATTTTAGGAAACTAACCCCCAAAGGGAAAGGGGGGTGAGGAGACTGGGAGGTGAAAGTTTGTATTGAACTGCATCATTTCTGGACTTAGAAGAATGAGAATTGGTATTTAGGCTTTTGATTATGATTAAAAATGATCTGTTTTAATATCTTTTAGATTCCATCTGTTGGGGAGGTTTAAATGGGAATGAAAGTTATATGGACAAAAAATTGTCTTTTTTGAAGTTCTAAATACGGCGGTTGGCAATTAGACTTCTGATTACCCAGAAAAATAGAAAACTTTAGCTAAGAAAGAATTTTAGAAAACTTCCTTTACCCTAAAAGGGTAGAATGGGGGGGGGGTAAAGTTTGTGTGAAACTTCGTCATTTCTGGATTCAGAAGTATGAAAATTGTTATACAGGGTGGTGCGTCGCCGAGCGGAACATAGGAAATCCCATGTAAATTTTAAGATGGTCAATTATTGGTTCCCTGTACATTTTACAAAAAAAATGTAACATAGCTTTTTGAAGAGACTAATCTGACAAGCCCTCGTGCCAAGTTTCAAAAAATTTTTAACGAATTTTGAATTATTTAATTAAATGTAATTGCAAAATTACCAAAATTTTCGGTTCAGGTAAAACCAAACAGGCACCAGTAAAATAAATATTGTCCCTGACATGAGGAAAATTGTCAATAAATCAGTGACAGCCGGTATTTGAAAAAAAAAATGAATTATTCAATCAACGAAAACGTTTCCATAATTAAGTGCGGGAAACAGTTTTAAAGCAGTATCTGAAATGTTTTAGTTTATTTCCCATCAAGCGCATTCCGTCCATTTTAACTATTAAACGTATTGTTAGTAAGTTCGAGTCCAAAGGTACCGTAATAAATAATTGTAAATGTTCAACCCAGGATATCAATAATAGAGCCGAAGAATGAGAGAACAGAGATCTTAATATTCTACTGAGTGTGGAGGAAAACAAAATGGTTAGTACGAGGGTTCTTGGGCAAGAGGTAAATAAACATCATACAACGGTATTGCGCACTTTGAAAAAACACAAATATTATTCGTATAAATTTGAAAAACATCAAGAGCTGCAGGAAGGAGATGAAGAGCGAAGAATGGAATTTTGTTTTGAAATGATGGAAAGAGCAAATAACGATAGGAATTTTTAAAGAAATATTTGTTTTAAACCGAAGAATTTATTCACCCTCAACAAAAAAACCCTAAAGTTCAGAATTACCGGTTTTGGGAGCCAAAAAATAAATCATCGCTTTGTTCATACTCGGACACAATATCCCCGAAAAACAAATGTATTCGTGGAAGTTATCGAACACCATATTATTGGACCCTTTTTTATGGACTATAACCTGACAGCAGAAACCTATTTGGACTTATTTCAAAATCAAATTAGAACCGCCTTGGAAGAAGTTGTTTGGGAAGATCAAATGATCTGGTACCAAATGGATGGTTGCCTTGCCCATAATGCCCGTATGGTTAGAGAGTACCTGGAAAATGTTTTTAACGGCAATATTATATTCCACGGTACCGGATACTTTGGCCAGCCAGGTCACCTGATCTTTCACCGAATGACTTCTTTCTGTGGGGTCACTTAAAAAGTGTCATTTATAAAAGTGTAAAATTTGAGAATCTAACCAGTTACAAAAAGGCTATTTGGTAAGAATATAATAAAATTTCGCAATATCAATTTAGCAACGTTAGAAATGAATTTTATGATCGGTTGGGATATTGTTTAGCTGTTAATGGGGATTTGTTTAAACATTTGACTTATCAATGTTTTTATGTAATTCTCTATTATTTTTAAAAAGTAATTGTATTTATTTCATAATATTTTTCCACACTTAGTATAATATTAAGAGTTCAGTTCTCTCTTTTTTTCGGATCTATTTTCGATCTTCTCAGTTAAACATTTACAAATGGCTATTTCACATTTTTTTTAATTCGAGGAAAGCCACAACTACGCCATTGTATAGCTCCCGTCGGATGACCCTTCACAGAAATTAATATTAAAGCCATGGCTTACAAGTTTTGCTTAATAATTTTTTTTTCATCCAAAAATGTAATTGGAACCTTAGTCAGTAAAGTAAGCTCAATTTTATGCAAAATTTGGATGGTCGGATATCCGAATCAATCATAATTCAATTAGCTAATTGATAAATTATAGCCGACTGTTCTCTCATAGCTTCGGCATCGGTAACATAATTAAAATCGATTTTTGTATTGCTTAATTATAAGGTCAGATGTGAAGTGTCGCTGTTAATGTCATCTGTTAATGATATTACTATAAAGAAGAGTTTTATAATTTTTTAACCTTCCTGTAAAACGTCGTGTTTTATAGTCTCTTTTATAACGGTTTATTGGGTTAAATTAGTCAAATAAAAGATAGAATTCTAATAAAACCAGACAAATTTTTACCGTTTGGAGTTTTGACTCGCGTTTTCTTTTCGTGGGTAAATCAAGTGTGAAAAATTTGCACTCTGGTTAGGAAAATTCTAATAACACTATCCTGCATTTTAAAATTTGTTCGCCTCCTAATATAAGGTCGGTTTATACCAGAGCTGGGTAGGAATCAAATTCTTTTGTAATCGAATCCAGGATTCGTTTTTTTTTTTTTTAATATACGAAGGCTGGAGTCGATTACCTTTTAAAAATAGAATCCGTGATCCGGAGTCGTCATATAATTTTAAAATGATCCAGAATCGTTACCTTTTTGGAAGGATCCAAATCCAAAATGAATCGATTTTTTTATTTTGAATCTGAGACAAATGGGTTTATAAATTCCAAAATCCGCCATTTTGAATACGCCAATTTTTTAATTTTGACCCAGGCATATTGGTTTATAAATGCCAAAATTCGGCAATTTGAATCTTCCATTTTAAATTTTTACCTAAGATGCTTAATAACTGTGCAAAAGAAAATAAGAGGAGGGCTTATAAAAATAAGCGGATCTGCATAATAACAGACAGCCAAACGTCACTGGGGGCACTAGTAAACCACAAGGTAACGTCCAAGCTGACATGGGAATGCCAAAAAGAACTGGAAGTCTTGGGAGAACGCAACAGAGTAACTCTCTTGTGGGTACCAGGACATTCGGGGATAGAAGGCAACGAAAAAGCGGATGAGCTAGCAAAACATGGATCATCCACACCATACTTTGGGCCAGAGCCTGCCCTTAATAAACATAAAAATAA
The DNA here is from genome assembly GCA_019359885.1 of Listronotus oregonensis. Taxonomy (NCBI): domain Eukaryota; kingdom Metazoa; phylum Arthropoda; class Insecta; order Coleoptera; family Curculionidae; genus Listronotus; species Listronotus oregonensis. The sequence continues at coordinate 8,546 of JAHBCN010018680.1, forward strand.
ATAAAATCCATGTATTACCTACGGACAAATGTAAAGAATGTCAGATTAGAAGTGATCTGGATCATATATTTTTTGTATGTAAAATTATGCTGTCTATAGTAATGATCTAGTCAAAACTTTAATCTCAAAATGCAAAGTTGATGCACCATTCAACATACTACATCTTTTACCTTTACAAAATATAAAAATATATACGGTGCTTTTTTTATCTTGGGACAGTCCACGAGGGCTGATGCCTAAGTACTAACGTACCGTGGGTGTCTTCAGTGTGGTGAGAGGGAGTTTGTTCACACGGGACTTAATTTTTTGGAGATTGGGAGGAGAAGGAAAAACTTTTGCGGGCAGCAGGTTCCATAGTCTTGACACTCTAGGGATGAAGGAATGAAGAAAGCGGGAAGTTCGGGGCCTCTCTAACTGAACTGTAAAAGGATGCATAAAAGTTGCACTACGTGTTGCTCTGTTGGGAGCTGCCAGAGAAGAATTATACTGACCAACTCCTCTGAGCAGAAGCCGTGAAAATACCTATAGAAGAGCGACAGATCCCCTACAGCTCGACGGTGGGAAGAAGAGGAAGCCTTTCTGAGAGCGTTGGATCATTAATAAGACGAACGGCTCTTCTTTGAATGGAGTCGAGAATGCTAAGTGTTATAGGGGACGCCATTCCCCAGACATGAGAACAATATTCTAAAGAGGGTCTGATTTGGAATACATACAGAGTGTACAGATTGGAAGAAGAGAAATATTTTCTGGCTCGGAAGAGAAATCCAATCTTTTTTGAAGCTGCCGAAGGTATGGATAAAATGTGTTTGTGCCAGTTGAGGTTATTCTCAAAAGTAACGCCAACAAGATCAACCGACTCTTTGTTCTGCAGAACTTGACCGCTCATATGTAAGGGATGAGCATTTGCAGACTTTTTTCGCGACAGCGAACATGACTGTGTTTTCGAAGCAATAAACTGAACAAGATTTTTGGCGCCCCAATCCAAGATAAGTTTGAGGTCTTGTGAAAGAGATATCTGCATTGACCTGCGCTTGTTTTCGAAATCAGGATTACACGGTGGCTTAAGAAATTGAATACTAGAGTGGAGGGTACTATCGTCAGCAAAACTATGAATGGGATTAATTGTGGAAGAGAGAAGATCGTTAATGTGTAGAAGAAAGAGCGTGGGTGCCAGCACTGAGCCCTGGGGCACACGGGCTTGTCGAATTTCTAATTAAAATAAATTTAAAATTGAAGAAGAATAATTAATAAATTTAATATTTTTAATACCTTTTATTCCTGACCTGTTTCCGTGGTCTTAATCTGTTATGTTTATTAAAAAAAAGTCGCCCTGATGGACCCCTGTGGCGTGAAGCTGGTGTTCTTGTCTATATGTGGTAATATCCTTAATGTCCACCATCCCAATAAAATAAATTTAATTGACAATGATGAAAAATAAATCGCATAACTGTAGGGTTGCTAACAGGGCACGATAACCTAAGAGGGCACCTACACAAGATAGGCTCGTACATTGGGAAACCAAGTTGCAGAATGTGCGATGAGGGGGAAGAAACAGCCTACCATATTCTGTGCGAATGTGAAGCACAAAAAACAGGCATTATTTGGGCAACCGAAAATGAGCCCACAGGAATATATCAACCAACCAGTCTCGGGGTTATACAGACTTGTAGAAGGAACAAGATTAATGGGAGGATTGGTATAAAAGATAATGGGAGATTAGGCACAAAAAGCCCAAGATTTAAAAAAACATAAAAAAAGGGGCCCCCGGCCCCTCCCAAAAAAAAATTTTAAAAGGCCCCAGGGTTTTAAAATTTTTGGGGAAAAATTTTAAATCTGGTAAATACCAAACTATTTTTAATTATTTTTTTGGTTTTTTTTAAATTAAATTCTACTGTAAACTATTTTAATTTAAGACATTGTAAATTGGTTTAAAATATTTTTTAACAAAAAATTTAAAAAAAAAAAACGAAGATAAAGATCTTTTTTTTACTACTATAAACTACAGTAAATAGTTTAAAAAGAATCTATAATGGAGTAAATTATCTTTTAAAACCCCCTTAAAAGTGAAACCCCTGCACAAAAAATTTAATTTTAACCCCTAAGTTTTATCCAAAACTGTTTTTTTTGGTTCTTTAAAAAAATTTTTTTTTTTATTATAGGAGAGTCCAAAAAGTTTGCCCCCAAAGCAAAAACGTACCGTGGGTCCTTTTTAAATGGGCCCCAAAAGGGGTTAGTTTATTAAAACAAATTAAATATTAAAGATTTGGGATTTTTTAACCGATTTATTTTTTTAACACTTTTGACAATAAGAGTAAAAAAAACTTAACGGTTAAAAACCCTTTTAAAAAACATTTTTTTATATTAAAAATTAAAGGTCAGGCAGTTTCTTTTCTTAAATTTTTAAAAAAGAAATAATTTTTATGTACGGGGAAACCCAAAATACCCTGTGTTTTAAGTATAAATCCTAAATGTCCAGTACATAACCTTTAAACTATTTTTTTATTAAACACGTTGTGCTAAGTAACTTATCCGTAATCCAATCAAACCATTTGTCTGATTGTTAGTTCACCGAAAGAGCTAATGAAGTTCTCTGGAAATCAAGGCAAATAGAAAAAATACATAAGAATTCCCTCAAGAAAACAAATAATAATGAAAAATTCTCTTTCGTAAAAGCAAATAACAGCCGTCGTATTTGTGCATTCATTAGAACCCCGAAAAGTGCAAATGGGGCCAATCGAAAAGAAAAAACAAGCAAAGCGTTTTCGGGATAAAAAGACGATGATTCTGTCTTTGGCGCGGGATATCGATGTTTTAGGTTGTGTAGGCCACACCTCGATTGTTCGAGATGTCGATGTAATGTGGGGTAGAGACAAAGATAAATGCTCCAAAGGGAGAGATTCCGGTATTTTTCATCTACATCTAAGTTTGAAATTTAAATATTTTACCGCCAACATTATTTATAAGTATACAGGGTGACATCGTGAAAGATTAAAAACTGTTTTTTATCTTCTCACCGCTTACATTTTGTTTATATTACTATTTTGCTTTGTAACTAATTTTTTTGATTTACCAGAAGCAAGATTAATGTCCTACAAACAATATTTAAAATTTATTTTTTACCATGGTATATTGTTTTATTAGGAATCAAAGACTTGTGGCCAGGCTGTACCGGGTGAGCAGACAAGAAAGGACGCCGCGCCGGCTGTATCTCGAAAACTATTTTTTCTACAAGCGTGCGGAAAACTATACTTTTCCGCACTAGTCTGCGAGAGGAAAATAGCACTTTTTCGCACTAGTGCGGAAAAGTAAAATGTTTTAATTTTTGGAACATAAATTAGTATCTAATTATAAAATAATGCATAATTTTGCTTAAAATAGTTATATATTTGAAGAAACTGAATTTTGTTGTAATTTTGCAGTCTTTTTTATGACATTTATTAAATAAAATAAAATAATTCTAATTTACCACATGTAAGTACATATTTTAATTAACTCCATATAAATTATCAAAGAATCCATAGCAACCAACTAATTGTTTATGCATATATCAAAAATTAATTTGCTGTTACGCATTGTTTAATCAAATTGAAAAAATATTTTTAATGGATTCTGACGACGATTTACCAGCATTGATTATATCAAAGCAGCAGAAATAGCAAGTATGGATCTCCTGCCCATTAGATCTCGTCACAGGTATGAAAAAGAATTTGTTATGTTTGAGAGCTGGTGTCAAAGTAAGGGTGTGAAGTCTGTTGAAGAAGAGATTTTTCTGGCCTATTTCTCTTATTTATCAAAAACATGTAAACCCAATACATTATGGTCTAGATCAGTCTTTCTCAAAGTGGGCGATAACGCCCCCTTGTGGGCGCTGGAGGCCTAAAGGGGGGCGGTAAGGGACTCAGAAAAAATTGGGGGGTGCTGATGTGATTTGGGGGGGCGATGGGTGATTTGTAACTTCAGCTACTTCATATTTTAGAATTCACTGAAATTAAAATCCTACACTACACTACATCCATTTATTAGTATAAATTAAAAATATATTAAATATTTAATATTTTCATCTATATAGATATTTGGTAACAGGTATCAAAGACTGAAAGAAATTCGTGTCTTCAAGTGTCGCAAGGGAGGTGCCCACCTCCGAAGACACGTGTTAAAATATGTATATATTGTTGCGGTCAAGCAGAGCACTTGCCGAACGCGGGATTTTTTTATGTACCTAATCTAGTAAAATTAAAGCAAACATAAAATTAAACTTAGAAGGTTTAATTATAATTCACTTTTGGCGTGAACAAATATTGTACGATTTATTTGTGCAATCCTGTATTTTAGTTCGTCGTTCGTCGGTCCGTGTTTGTGAAGTGGAGGTGCCCAAATACACAGCCGCGGCTCGCGACCGTCCAGCGACTGACGTGACTAGAGATGTGTCGTTGGCGAACGATTCGTTCAAAAAGAACGAATCAGTGCACTGATTCAAATAAATTAATTCCCTGATTCGAATCGTTTTTGACCCACTTGCTCGATCGCTCTGCGATGAATAACGAACCTAGTTTTGATTCATTTCGTTCATAAGGTCACTAATTGTAAGTCTGAATCGGACTCGAACTCGAAGATTCGGTAATTTGGTCTTTTATGACGGCAAATCGGTCGTTTTTGTGCTAAGACCTGAAAAGTGGCGAGCGGCCTGTTATATTTCGATTTTATTCACATTTCCAGAGGTGTATTGGCTATTTGGCAATTAATAGAACTTTTTTTCTTTGTTTTAACTATTTTTTTGAACAAATACTTAATTTGGAGCTACATTTTTAGGTTTTATTGATTATAGTTTGTTTTTATTATAGTTGAAAGTTTAATTTCAAATATATTTTTTAAAATAATAATTGTATCAAAATAAAATAAATGCAATAATTTCTTTACTTAAGATAACTATCACATTTCTTGTGGAATTCAAGACCGACCGAGTCCGACCGGCATCCTAATAAAGTGAATCTGTTGCGAACGAATCTTTTTAAGTGAATGAATCGAATGAATTGATTCAGTAAAAACATTCTAACTTTCCACCTCTAGACGTGACGTTCCGCCTCATGCACGCATCGCACTCGCTCGCCCTCCCGCCACTCCGCCCGCTACCCTGATACTCTTAAAATTGTAAAGTTGAATTATAATTGCTCAAAGTTAATAATTTTGGATAAAAAATACTCTTAATATTGTAAAGTAGCAATAAAAGTGCTCTCTCGGGTAAGAAAAGTGTCGTTTAGAATATAGGTTTAATTAAATTCCAGGCGAGACTAATATGTTATTGAGATTTTTAAGGTGAAAAAAAATGGGGGGCGCTACAAAATAACTGATTTTCAAAGTGGGCGTTAGACAAAATAAGTTTGGGAACCTCTGGTCTAGATACTCTATGCTAAAATGTATCATTAAGTTACGAAAGAACATAGATTTAAACAAGTTTTTTAAACTGACGTCCTACCTTAAAAAGCAAAGCGTTGGTTTTAGACCCAAAAAGGCTAAAGTCTTTTTAAAAGAAGAAATATTGAAATTTATGAATGAAGCGCCAGATGATACTTATTTACATATAAAGTGGCTACGATTTTTGGCTTAGCGGACGTTTGTCGTGGAGAGGAGTTAACAAAAATATGTCTGGACCTTAATGAAGACCAAGAAAATTTATTGTTAGTATTGATACACATCCCAGACTCAAAAAATTACACACAAGTTAAGTCATTTCTTTAGATGCCAAAAATGGAAAATTGTTGAATCTATATAGAAAGCATGCCAGTTTAAGAAAGCCGACAACACCGATAGGCGATTTTTTGTAACTAGAAACACGGAGTGTGTACAGTACAATGTATCGGCATTAATACCTTCGGAAAAATGCCATCGGAAATAGCGGTCTATCTCAAACTTCCTAACCCGGAATTGTATACTGGGCATAGCTTTCGCCGGTCCTCTGCAACATTTCTCGCAAACTCCGGAGAACAAATATCCAACATTAAACGTCTTGGAGGCTGGAAGTCTACATCAGTCGCTGAAGGGTACCTTGAGAATTTAACAAATTTTAGAAAGAATATTTTAAACAAAATACTTAATTATACCGAAACACCTTCCACTATCCAGAAACAACCGCCAATGCCATATTCCAATGTACTAAGCCTCTCGGTTCAAGAAACTACTTCCATAGTTGCAAAAGATTGGCTCATCAAGCCGAACGCCGCGCCGCCGCAGTCAACGTTTTCTATAAATGGTAATATTAATAATAATTAGTGTATATTTGTTAATAAATAATATTTTTATCATAAATCTTTAAAATTATGTTGGTTTTTCCTCTGCTTGTAGAAAAAATGTATTTCTAACACTTGCGGAAAGTAACTTTTCGCTGCGCGTCGTTTGTGTAGGAGCGCGTGCGGAAAAGTATCACTTTCCGCACTAGTTAGGAAAATAACTATGTCGCACAGCTTTGGGAAAAATATTTTAAGTAAAAGAAGTCAGGAGAAATAGCTGACAATTATTTTCAAGTTTCTAAAACTACCGAGAGATGGCGTTACCGCAACGGTAAATTAAAAAACCTTATTTTTTTCTCAAAATTTTCACATCAGCAAAAACTCTAACCAATTTTGCATTAGTTTGGTTAAAGACTTTTTGTCGTATTTTCATTATTAAGGGTGGGGGAGGATAAAAAAATATTGCAACTTTGAAATAGCTCTATTCTCCTTTTTTTTATCGAAAGTGATTCAAGTGTATTCTCGTTTAAAAGAAAATTTTAAGTTGTTTAAAATGTCGTCCTTTTTGTTGTTGTATAGTTTGTAGTTCACTAACTAGAGGGTGTTGTGTAAGGAAATATCGGTTTTTCAAGAAAGTTAAATACGACAATATAATTTTTTATTATAGGTTTAGAAGAAAAAAAAAATACCTACACTCTGGCAAAATCGCCTATTAATATTTGCTTTCGTTTTTGAGACATTTTAAATTAACCTGTTTTTCAAATGCTGAATAATATTAACAATTAATAAAAACGGTCTTTGTGACAGAAAAACTAATTACTGTAGAGTAAAAGAAAAAATATTAAAAACTATTTTAAAGTTTGTATTGCATCCACTATAGAACAGAATGAACAATCGAAAACATGAAAATTCGGTAATTGGAGCCTTTATTAATTCTCATTTAAATATTAGTAAAGAAAGCTTAAAAATAAAAACAAGAACAATAGATTGGAAAACGACTTGACTTATTTAGGTTGTATGGAGAAAGTTATTTTTGGTAATTTTTTATTTAGTTACACCTTCGCCGATTTTGATGATTTTTTGCATCCGGAAGTTTCTTAGGTCGTTGATTGCGAATATAAAGTCGAGTTTTTTGTAGTCCAGAGCAGCCCCGTTTTGGCTAGAAATTCTATAGAACACTTCCTAAAATTATAAAATTTTAAGAATAGGTAGTCCATACCCTCTACTTCAAAGTCCCCCCAATGCCGTTGGTTGCTTTTATCCAGGGGTGAAAACCACCCCTTCTCGGGGGTGAAAAATTGCTTGTTAAAAATTACTATAGATATTAATAGACCTACTAATTCTGAGTCATTTTTCTTTTATACATTTCTTTCCTACAGCAATTACTTTTTGAGCTATTTGCGATTGAAATTTCGATTTTTTACCATGTTTTGGAACGGTTTTTCACGAATATCTTAAAAAGTTTGAGCTTTATCGCTAAACCATAATAAACAAAGCTGTAGCTAATAAAAAAAACAAAGAGAAAGGTTTTGTTTATGGTTGCTCCAAACCTATTATTAACTGAGTAATGGCTTATTAAAAGCCAACTTTTGCTTTTGGAATAAAAATCGAAACTTTCAATCTCAAATAGCTCAAAAAGTAATTGCTGTAGGAAAAAAATGTATAAAAGAAAATGACTTAGAATTAGTAGGTCTATTAATATCTATAGTAATTTTTAACAAGCAATTTTCACCCCGAGAAGTGGTTTTCCCCTTGATAAAGCAACCAACGGCATTGGGGTTTGGGAAGGGTTTGGGCATATTCTAAAAATTTTTATTTTAAAAGGTTCTATAAATTTTTAGCCTCCTCTCAAATTATAAAAAAAAAAATTTTGATTTTTTTGATAAAACTAATAAAAAAATTTTTTATAGTGTATTGTATTATATTTTTCGCTAATAGGTAATTTTCACCCTTAAAAATAATAAGCAACCAACGACCTTGGGAGACTTTTTTAAATTTAGATCCCAGACAACTATAACAAATTTTTTGCAAA
>JAHBCN010018681.1:0-16838 GCA_019359885.1 Listronotus oregonensis
AGGGTTGTTTCAGCCCCAGTTTTACTTAATTCGATATGATATGTCATCCTGAATATAATAATTTAATGTTTTTTTACTTTTAAAATATTTTTTTTTAGTCTAATTAAAAATTTTTAAAAAGGAAAAATAAATTTATTCCTTTTTTTTTTACGGTTTCCCCCCAGGGGGTTAAAATTTTAAAAAAACCTTTTTGGGGTTGGGAGTCACTTTTTCAAATGGAACGGGGTGGCTGTTAGCATATCCTGAAATTTTGTTTCAAAAATTTGGTACCACATAGTCGGATTTAGGGTAAGATTACAAATTTATTTAAAATTTTTTTTTTCTGTTGAAAAATGCTATAAGTATCGTTATAGTGTCATTATACCCGTCCAGAAAGGCGTTAAAATTGGGCAAAAAAATTTGTTTTCATATGGCTATTTGATCCAAAATTAACGGTTTTAACGTAGCCGTAATGAGACTCGTACTTTTCATTTTTATAAATTTCACAATTAATTTTTCCCAAATTTTTTTTCCACAACCAAGAGAAGGGATACAGGCCTATAATTAGAAGGGAGACTTTTGCTTTTTTTTTTGGGGATAGGTTACTACTATTTAGATATACCCCCTTTGTCGAAAGAAATTAAAAGGGTATATAAGTGTTAATAAATACTTTTTTTAGACAATGTCTCGATGGTACTTCGTCAAAGTGTGGAGTTTTACTGTTATGGGGTGTAAGGGTAAATCTTTCTTTATCTGTAAAGTTGGTTTTATGTTTTTGAAAATGTTATATATTTTTCTTTAAATGGATCAGTTGGGCTATTATTTACCTGTGTAGAATTAATACTATTTAAAAGATACATTATTTTATTGTCGTAGATATCACACTCTATTATTTGTTGCATTACCTTTATCTGCAGAAGGAATTTTTATTGTATGTATTGTCTTTTTTTAATATTTATTAAATTTTGTTTAATTTTTAAAGGTTTTTCTGAATCGATTTCAGTTCTTATTCTAAATATATCTTGTAAGTTTCGACGTGTTTCTTCAATGCATGAAATAATGTCAAACTTGGGAACTGCTTTGGATGTAATTGCAAAATTTAAGCCTTTAGTAAGAACAATGGTTTTGACATTTGTTAATTTTTTTAGATAAGTTAACCACAGTTTTATTAATCATCTCATTATTTCTTATATCAGGTTTTTCCGAGTTTAATTTTTCCTGTATTAAAATACTAAATTTATTTTTATAAAGTGTTTACTTTTTATTTCAGTTAGTATAATATATTATCCAACAGCCAATAAGTAATTAAACATTAAAATATTTAAAAAAGTAATTAATTTAAACAAATCACATTTATTAAACATATGTAGGTGTATTAGCAGTCCTTATGATTTTATGCAAAACTGACTCCAGTTATAAGCCGTAATAGGCGTTTTTCATGATTTTTTTTATTAGCTTATTGCAAAGCCACATGAAAATAAAGGCCATAAATATTTTTTTTCCCGATTTTTTTGGCCTCCGGAAACGCCTTAAAAATCAATTTTAAATTTGAATTTTGTAGGCCCGTGACGTCAAGGCCCTAAATTTTCTATTGGTGGAATTTCTGCTTTGTTGTCAGCTTTTTGTTATTCGATACGCCTGTCATCAAATATCGATATGCATAACATCTACAAAGTTGGCTTTTCCTGTCAATTGTCATATTGTCAATGTCAACCTGTATAACCTGTAACCTCCAATATTTATTAATAATTTCTAATTTGTAAATAGTGTGTGTTCTTTCCAAATATTCCATTTTTTACTATAGTTATTTATCGCCAAACTTTCCTTGATATGAACCCTTTTTACGAGTAAATTTCCGTTATTTTATTCAAAATGAAAAAAAGTGCATTGTTATTATTTGCGAAACCAGAAGCCGGCCGAGTTTAGGATCTTCAAAAATATTCTTTCCTCTTCCAAAACAAGACGATAGGAGAAAAGCCTGGTGTGCTGCTTTAGGTATTGAGAAAATGCCCAAAGGACATGCCTATTATTGTTGTGAAAACCATTTTGATATAAGTTTTTATGTTTTATTCCAATAGGCGTTTTTCATGATTTTTTTTATTAGCTTATTACAAAGCCACATGAAAATAAAGGCCAAAAATATTTTTTCCCGATTTTTTTGGCCTCCGGAAACGCCTTAAAAATCAATTTTAAGATTGAATTTTGAGGCCCGTGACGTCACGGCCCTAAATTTTCTATTGGTGGAATTTCTGTTTTTGTCAGATTTTTGTTATTCGATACGCCTGTCATCAAATATCGATATGCGCAACATCTACAAAGTTGGCGTTTCCTGACGATGGTCATATTGTCAATGTCAACCTGTATAACCTGTAACCTCTAATATTTATTAATAATTTCTAATTTGTAAATGTGTGTTCTTTCCAAATATTCCAATTTATTACTATAGTTATTATTATCGCCAAACTTTCCTTGATATGAACCCTTTTTACGAGTAAATTTCCGTTATTTTATTCAAAATGAAAAAAGTGTATTGTTATTATTTGCGAAACCAGAAGCCGGGAGTTTAGGATATTCAAAAATATTCTTTTCTCTTCCAAAACAAGACGATAGGAGAAAAGCCTGGTGTGCTGCTGTAGGTATTGAGAAAATGCCCAAAGGACATGCCTATTATTGTTGTGAAAACCATTTTGAGTAAGTTTTTATGTTTTATTCCAATTGAAACTATTTAGGTAGTCTGGCTGGTTTTTTGTGTAAAGTCTAAAAAGCATTTCGCATTTTAGCATTTCGTTAAAATCGATACGATTGTCGATATCGGTAGTTCCTAAACAGACTTGGCATCCATGTTGAATTTGTTTGGTTAGGAGAGTGGCGGGCTATTTAAATTACAATGATAATTAAACCTTAAATAGAAAAGTAAGGGGTTTGTATTTTTCCGTGTTATTTAGAAGGTTTTGCTTAATTGTGTTTCTACTTTTAATTTTTACACACAACATAATCAATATCAATTGAGTGAAAATACCCTATTGAAACTATTTAGGTAGTCTGGCTGTGTTTTAGTGTAAAGTCTAAAAAGCATTTCGCATTTTAGCATTTCGTTAAAATCGATACGATTGTCGATATCGATAGTTCCTAAACAGACTTGGCATCCATGTTGAATTTGATTGGTTAGGGGAGTGGCGGGCTATTTAAATTACAGTGATAATTAAACCTTAAATAGAAAAGTAAGGGGCTTGTATTTTTCCGTGTTATTTAGCAGGTTTTGCTTAATTGTATTTCTACTTTTAATTTTTACACACAACATTATCAATATCAATTGAGTGAAAATACCCTATTGTTTTGTTATTACCATTTTGGTGTTCAGTTTCGTATTAATAAATTTTTGTCTTTTAGGATTATACTTTAAGATATAAGTGCTTAAGTGCATGTTCAACGACACACATTAGATTAAGGTTGCGTCGAGATACTTTGAACATTATATGTTTTTTATGGAAAATATTATTTAATAGGCTTATGGTTTTTATTATGATCAATAACTATGCTTAATGCTTTAAATAATTTATGATTTTTTTCTACCACAATTTTTTTCAAAGTGTTCGGTCAGTTGCTTCTATCTCGTTATTGACGCCATTGCATGTTTTTGTTCCCTAGGAGTTCCTAGGCCTTTAATGAATTTTAAATTTATCATGGGATACGCTACAAAAATATTTTAAGAAGCCATAACCGACCGACGAACAGACGGACAAACAAAACTGTAAGCGTTTTACCAAACCCTAAATATGAGTGCTAATACAAATTTATGTGAAAAAAATAACGTCGTTATTAAGACTAACTTAACGCACTAATAATCTCCGGTTTAGGTTAAAGTATTTAATTACTTTTAATTGAAATATTAAATACTCATCAAGCAAAATGCCGTCCTATATCTTTAAAAATTTATACAATTTTTATTGCCACGTACTTATCTTTTATAGTAGCGGAAATTTCAAGAAAGATTTTGTTAATCATTAACGGCCGTATTATCTGGTATTTTTTTTAAGTGTATATATGTATAATCTTAAATGTCGTGAAAGAACGTTTTTACGAGTAAAATAACATTTAATTTATTAAAAAATCACTATAATAAACGTATTGTTCTTCCATAACAATAATAAAAACATAAAACATACGAAAGTATCACTTTTTCTTCTAAAAAGTTCCACTTAAACAATTTTTATATAAATTGAATGAACATAAATTTAATTAAAATCTATAGTAAACCGCTGCGTCGCTTAGATACACGCAAGCCAAAAATTTGTCGGAAAAATTTTATTTATTTCTTAATAATTGTAGAGTAAACATCGTTTAAAATTTATTAAAATTAATATAATTGTATTTTTTTTTAATTAAAACTTAAAGAAAGCGTTAAGTGCATTAATTAGTTGAAATATAGCTAAAAACTTAGTTTAAACTTCTCCTCGAAAAATAAGGGTGCTTAATTTATCATAAGCTTTCGAAACTCTCCATGCAATAAAATTGATACGTAGAATTTGTGTTAGGAAATTAAAGAAAAACACTTATTTTGTAAAAAAAACTAATAAAGGTCTTCCAAATTTTCTTATTGTACATCTTGGGGCTTAAGCCGAGCTATACATGCAATATAATTTATGCCAAAATATTAATAAATACATTAAATACGAATAAAAACATCTTTAAAAGTGCTTAAGAATTACTTTTTGTCCCGGGGAAACCCCGGGAAAAAACTTTATTTATAAAAAGGATTTTTCGTATCCAAACCCAAAATACGGAAATAAAAATCTCTATTAGGTGTAATAGAAAGATTGGAAAAATATTTAAGTCTTAGGTCTAATATTACCAGAAGTAGGGTCGTAGACGTTACCAAAATTATATAAATTTTTAAATTGTAGGCCTATTGTCCGTATAATCGCAAAATTACGCACATTTAGGCCTTTTGTGATTGGTTTGGGCGGTTAAGATATACTTAACCGATAAGGAAAGGTATAAGACAGGGGTCTCCAAACTATGACCCGAGGGCCACATCCGGCCCGCGGACAGATTTTGTCCGGCCCGCGGAGAGCTAGCATACTTGAAAACTCCTTTTAGAGAACAAATAATTTTTATAGCAAATTAAATTTAGTTTACTGAAGTATTCTAAATTTATGTTGAATAATTATTAATATGACATCTACATTGATATGGTCATGGGCTAACTCCGCTAACTCATAACATTCTTGTAGGCTTATTGTTATTGTTTTTGTGATAAGTTGGATAAAGAAACACAGAATTGTAAAAATAAAGACATGTATAATATGCAGAAAATTTAACTTCAGTATATAATAACTAACAAATTATTGAAATGAATCCAACTAACATTTTATACATTTTAAATAATCACATAACTTATAACAAACATAACGACATATGAAATACTAATGAGATTTATGTAATTGAGATTTTCCACTGACAATAGTTTGTAGTTGTGGACTAATTTTACTTTTTACCAATTATTAAAAGAGATTTAAGATGTCATCAGTTAATTTCGATCTGTAAACATTTTTTGTGTACTTCATTTTGAGAAGGTTTTTCACACAAATAAGTAGTACCAAAAACAGAAAACAGACCACGAGCAAATTTATGCAAATTATCAAATTGTGTCAGTGGAAGATTTTATAAAATTCCAACAAAGATGAGTTTTGATATTTGTTCTTAATTATATCACTGCATTGTAGATCAATCATTTCCATTTGAAGTTCCGGGTTAGGTTTCAATGTCAGTTCAAAAGGATTCTGAAAATCCTTAATTTGATTCGCAATGGCATCAAAGTCCGAGAAACGAGTATCAAAATTTATCTTCAAAGGCCCCAAAGTTTCGATTGCAAAACGATAGGAAACTCAGTCTCAGTAGTGTGGCTGAATATTTCACATATTTTAAAATGTGAAAACATTTACTTCGTAGTTGTGATTGAAACAGTCTCAATTTCTTCCGGAATGATTTGATATTATGTGTAAATCAGGAAGATGCTGGTTTTCTCCTTGCAATCCCAAATTCAGTTCGTTCACATGTTTTGTCAAATCAACATAGAATGCTAACTTCCACAGCCATGCGTTGTTTTGTAATTCAGTAAGAGGGCGATGCTTTTCATTCAAAAAAATTTCGATCACTGCTCGAAGTTCAAAAAAGCGCTAAAGGACTTTCCCACAACTAAGCCAGCGTACGGCAGTATGATAAGGTAAGTCAGTTTCTCCAATCTCTTCAATAAATTGTCGGAATTGTCGGTGATTCAGCCCAAAAGGTCTGATAAAATTAACAGTTGATATGACTGGTTTCAGAACGTCTAATAATCTAATTGTGACAAAATTTAATTTTTCAAAGCCTACAAAGTTATTTATTTTACGTACTTCTGGAAATTTAAGATTTTTAAAATCTGTTATCATTAATGTTAAGCTGATATTAGCATTACTTATAATTTTCCAATTTTGGAAACTATTTCGTTACTTTTTAGCTATAAATTATAATTCTTGTAATATTTCAGATTTTTTTAAAATTTTAGAGCTGAAATACAACAAATCCAGCTACAAACCAGTGTATAAGATTGACTTGCCCATTGCCAAAAATTTCCGAGGATTTAATCATCTTAGACCAAATCCTAGTATGAGGTAGGTTTGGACTTCATCTCAACAACAAACAGGCAGGAAGAAAGTTGAACATTGTTTGGCGTGCAACAATTCCAAGCACCAAAATACCTACGCGTTACACTGGACCGTACACTAAGCTTTAAGCAGCACTGTATAAATACAAAGGCCAAAATAAGCGCTCGAAACACAATTCCTTGGAAACTAACAAATAGGTATTGGGGAGCCAATCCACAAACCTTGAAAACATCTGTTCTGGCCTTATGTATAACAGCTTTCGAATATGCAGCTCCGGTATGGAATGATTTAAAATATGCAAAACACGTAGACATAGCCGTCAATGAGACCGCACGGATAGTGACTGGATGTCTTAAACCCGCCCCTGTTCAAAAGCTTTACCCTATAATTGAAATTGCCCCACCCCATATTCGATGCGAGGTTGCTGCCGATATCGAGAGGAAAAAACAACAATACGATCCAAGACACTCTCTGCACGGTCACCAACCACCGAACAAACGTCTCAGGTCTAGAAAAAGTTTTCTTTTTCGAACCAAGGCACTGGAGGGTTCACCACGGGAAAATCGCATTGAGTGGTGGAGAGAGGAGCTTGGTCAGAACAATGCAGAAGAGGTAAAAGAAGAACTTACTCCCGGAAGCCAATGTCCTCACCCTGTATCTAGGACGGACTTTAAATCCAATGAGAGTTGGAGTTTCGAAATGCAAAACGAATATGGCTAGATGGGGAGTACTCCTGGACAACGAGGACATGGGATGCAACTGTGGTACAATTCAGAATACGAATCATCTTTTGGTCTGCCCTGTGCTTGAACAGCCCTGCAGGATGGAGGACTTGTTTCTTGGAAATGACAAGGCAATCGCGGCCGCTAATTATTGGAAAATGAATGCCTGAACCGGACATAAAAATAAAGTATTGCCAAAAAGTTAATGGTGAACGATTTAAATATTTTGTTAAATAATTTGTTGATCTGATGTTTAATAAATTTTGAAAAAACAAACCCCTGAACTTTTAATGTATTTGTTTTAACCTCGACAACTGTTAATTTTAGGTATAGGAGATGGTACATGATACAGAAGTAGAATTCGATGCAGAATTTAGAACTGTAGTAAAAAATAGGTGTTTTATTTGAAAATAGGAAGTTGATGATTGCCACCCTGTATACATAAGTTTATAATGAAAAAACCGTAGCCAAAAACAAAGATCGATGTTTCCAAGCATTTGTTTAAAAAACAAACCACTGAATTTTAAATGGATTTGTTTAAACCAACGCGTCCTCACTCTATAATAGTAATAATAAATATAAGAAGTGTTATTTTAAAAACATTTAATATAATCATTTATAATCATTTAAGTTATTTATAAGCCAAAAAATGCTAAACATCAAATCGCTAATTAAGACCAAATCTTAAGTGGTTAGATATTATACTAATCGACTGCTTATCTCAAATTAATTTATATTAAAGACGCAGATTTTAATTATCATTTTTTAAATATTTACTAAGAAAAGATTAGCTAAACTTGCACTTGAAATAATCTAGGATATGAAAATATATATTTAAATATTATAGCCCAGTCTGTAGGTAAAAATAAGGGCTGTTTATGACGTTAATTTATAACAGGGTGAAAGGTGTTAGAAGTTGTAGGGGGTGATTACCTGAATATAACTATATAGTTTTAGACTCGAAAAAAGTTCGCAGGGGTGGAGGGTGGAGGGTTAGAAGTGCTAAAAACGTGTTTTTCGCTTCTGCAAGCGCCATTGTTAATTATAGAGAAATACGTTCAAATGCTTTTTTAGGTATTAAAAAAACCTATAATTTGAGCCCGGCTAAAATTGATTTGGTTTATTTGTTTATGAACAAATGCAAAAAGCCGTTAAAAATAGCCATTTTTTGAAATGTTGATAATTATTGCAAAAATATTTTTTATCCATTTCTGTTATTGCAAAACATCGGTATTTTTAATTCTTAATTAAATAAGAGGTTTTAAAGCATGATCGAATATTTTGTTGCTAACATAATTAAGTTTTTCTGATTTTAGAGCCCTAATCTAGCAGGCTATATCTTTTTTTGTTTATAAATATTTTAGGTATTACAAACTGTCTTTTGCTTCTTCGAGACTTATATTTTACTAATTTAGATCAACGAAATAAAAAAAATAATATTCAGTCCTTCGTTTGGAGCCTTGAAAAAAAGGTACTTTTTTGTTAATAAACAATTGGAGCCGGAGCGCCCCCTGCATAAGTTAAGAATTTTAAACCAAGAAATATGGAAAGCTGGCTTTAGAACAAACATTTTTGAAAAAAAAAGAAGTCTCTATGACCATAGGAACCGAGTTACCAATTTTTTTTAAGTAATATTTAAACTGTTTATAATAATTAAGAATTAATTTGGACGGCATTTAATAGTATCATATTTAAACTTAATATACTGCATAATAAAAAGTTGTTATATTTCTTTTTTTATTGCTAAAAGATGTGTTTAAAGTGACTGATACTTTCGTCGGCGCTAGGGAGGTAGTGGTGGGGATAGAAGCTCTCGGACTGACATGACATGCCGAGTCAAAAACTGAAATCGAGGGTTTAAATCAGCGGAGCGCGAACAAAATAGTCATATCTCTGCGATTTTTTATCAGATAAAGCTTTTTTTTTAAATCTGGGGTATCGCAAAAAGTTGTGAATAGTGGCGCTTTTAGTTTTATCAATAATTTTTTTTATAATTTTAATATCTTTACTTTAATTAAACAATAGAAAATTTAACTTGTTAAAGCAGCTTTAAATTATTTTTCAAATTTCAGTAATCTATTTTTTTTAATCATGTTATTAAAATGTAAATGATACAATATCTACTATAAAAAGAGTAAAATATAATTCATATCGTCCTTAATATTTACAGAATAATGCATTCGATAATAATATTAATACATAGAGATGTAGTTTGTACAGTAATAAATACATACAGATTAAAGAAACAGTGTTAATTACAAAATAAAGAATAACACAGGTCCACAAAAAAAAGTAGTGTGTGTGGGGTGTCGGACTAAGATTTTTTGGCGTATTTTTTTTTTTAAATCGGAAAAACGCCAAAAAACCGACACAGTACATTTATCGGCAAAAAACTTGCTACCACGGAATGTTTGGACTACAACTACATAAACTGTAAAAGATACAAAAAAATTTCATAAAGCAAAAAAGAGACTTTTTTAAATTGTCTATAAAAAAAGTTTTAAAAATATTTTTGATAGGATAAATAATAAAGGAGATAAAAACGAAAATGTCATTTTGACAAAAAAATTTCAGTCCAAAATAGAAAATAAATATTTTTTTATTAAATGTACTTTTTGGGTTTCTTTTTACTAATCAGTTATTTTATTTATTAAAATTTTAAATTACTTAAATTTTGCAACAAACATCCGAAAATAAAAAAATAATAATTTTCAATTTTTTCCAGGGACATACTTTAAAAAATCCTAAAAATTCGGTTATTTGATTATATCTCGAAAAATATTGCATTAAGATGAAAAAATTATATTACTTAAATTAAAGGTCTTGTAAAAATACATAGTTCATGGCCTATAAAGTTTTGTGTATCGTTAATAATTTTTTAGATATTTACGCTTTACATTTTAAAAAAATCGTAAATATCTAAAATTTCGCCTTTTCTTGATTATTTACTGTTTGACCTCCGATTTTTACTTTAAATTTGTGTTCAGCGGAATAAAAAAAAAAACTCCACAAAATTTTATACCAACATCCAGCACACACCACTTTTTTTTTGGGCCTGTGTAATCAATTAAACTAAGTTTTATTTATATTTAGATTTTTTTTTCTGAAACTCTATTAGAGGACATATCAATTAATAAATCTGAAACTAAAATTTCAGTTTCAGTTTCAGATATATTAATTAATCTCTCGCCCATACCATTTTAATTGAAGGATTCATGAACACCAATCTGGCTTTTCGATTTCTAAAGTGCCTTCAATATTACCATTAAAAATGAGCCGAGACGTATGAATTTAAATTAAAAAAAAAAATTAATGATAATTTTTAAAAACTCAATGCACCATTATTTAAAACTTTTTGCGCTACCCTAGATTAAAAAAAAGAGCTTGATCCGATAAAAATTCGCAGATATATGGCTATTTTGTTCGCGCTTTGCGGATTTAAACTCTCAATTTCAGTTTTTGACTCGGCATGTCAGTCCGCAAGCTTCTATCCCCACCACTACCTCCCTGGCGCCGATAAAAGTGTCAGTCACTTTAAACACATCTTTTAGCAACAAAAAACAAATATAACAACTTTTTATTATGCGGTATATTAAGTTTAAGTAATATACTATTAAATGCCGTCGAAATTATTTCTTAATTATTATAAACAATTTAAATATTACTTTAAAAAAATTGGTAACGCGGTTCCTACTGGTCATAAAGACTTTTTTTTTTCAAAAATATTTGTTTTGAAGCTAGCTTTCCATATTTCTTGGTTTAAAATTATTAACTTATGCGGGGGGCGCTCCGGCTCCAATTGTTTATTAACAAAAAAGTACCTTTTCTTCAAGGCTCAAAACGAAGGACTGAATATTATTTTTTTTATTTCGTTGATCTAAACTAGAAAAATATAAGTCTCGAAGAAGCAAAAGACAGTTTGTAATACCTAAAATATTTATAAACAAAAAAGATATAGCTTACTAGATTAGGGCCCTAAAATCAGTAAAACTCAATTATGTTAGCAAAAAATTATTCGATCATGCTTTAGAACCTCTCATTTAATTAAGAATTAAAAAACCGATGTTTTGCAATGACAGATATGGATAAAAAAATATTTTTGCAATAATTATCAACATTTCAAAAAATGGCTATTTTTAACGGTTTTTGTTGTTCATAAACAAATGAGCCAAATCAATTTTAGCCGGACTGAAATTATAGGTTTTTTTAATACCTAAAAAAACATTTTGAACCTATTCCTCTTAAATTAACAATGGCGCTTGCAGAAGCGAAAAACACAGTTTTAGCATTTTTAACCCTCCACCCCCCACCCCTGCACACTTTTTTCGAGTCTATAACTAAATAGTCATATTCAGGTAATTACCTTCTACAACTTCTAACACCTTTCAACCTATTACAAATTAAAGTCATAAGTCATAAGTCATAATCAGTTACTGGATGGGTGACTGCCAGTGAACACCGTGTGCCGTTGGGTGTGGTTCGAAATCCACGTTTAATTTGTCCTGTCTGGATGACATTACCCGGATGGTAATAAGGGATAGTTTAGAGGTAGTAGTTATTTGCATAGCCTCCGCGGTGGCAGTACTGCGTTGTCTAGAAGGTGCCGTTAAAATGCAATAACTGCCTGTTTTTGTACTTGGACAACGTTGGCAAAACTAAGGAACATTGGGTTAAACTTCTAAGAACCCGGCACATTTGGTACCTAGTACTTTGGCTTTATAAAACCCTTTGTGGGCTGTCGCAAAGATAAAAAAAGAACCTTTTACAGTATTATATGGATAATTTAAATTTTTGAACTACTTGTTCTTTATAATTACACAAAATAACACAACGCCAATAAATATTTTAAAACTGTTTTATTTAAATTTATTAAAAATAATGGCTTTTAAAACCATGTCCTTCACAATGGCAATGAAATACAAAATCAGTGCACAGCAGAGCATTAGCTCGATTTTCATGCTTTTTATAAACACCCTATTTTGAACCCTACTCTACAAACATTTAAATGATTTAATATAAATGAATATATATTTACTTCAAATACAATCTAATTTCTCTCTAGGTTTCCCTGATATTAAAATCTTAGTTTGGCATAAGTTTGTGTTTTAAATTCGATGACAAATCATTAAGACTCACCCGTTAAAACGATACCTGTTATCTGTTAAATGTGACATTTTTTATAAAATAAGTTCAAAATGGCATGATTTAGGTGAATTAAAAAAATATATCAAAAAAGAACTGTTTCTAAGGCACACACGCACAAAGTCTAAGCCTCTTTCTATAAAGTTGATTTTTTCACTATTTTTGATAAATAATTAACTTTTAAAACTTATTTTATCTAACGCACGTTTACATATTTGTTAGTAAAATACTTACTTCCTTGTAGTATTTTTATAAGATTTGTTGCCTTCGCTATTTCCCGTTTTTTGGATATAAAAAATTAGGGACGTTTATTAAATAAATCTCATTGTTATGTTATCTTAAAAAAGAAAACATAATATTTTAAAATCACAAATTTTGCCAATAAAAATACAGAGTCACAGGTGCCATCTTTTGCTGCATATTCCGGTATCCTAATACATTGCGTATGTTCTAGGTTTTCACAGCAGTAACTGCCACCTAACACTGACTTTTTTTTGACAATATTCTGGAATTTTCAGACATGTTTACTTTTTAAAACAACATAATAATGATGTTTATTTGTAAAAGTAGGAGAGTGATTTAAAATATGCATTCCGAAAACTTTATAAAAAAGTTCCACCTATAATCTTGATACTTCCAAAACACGAAGTAACAAAGGCAAAAAATCTTATAGGAATACTATTAGAAAATATTTTTCCCTAATATGGGTATAATGAAAGAGATTTAAAAAATTTTTAAATTGAAATAAGTAATGCGAAAATTAATTTTATCGTAGGCGGCTTAGAATTTAAACAGAGATATAAAGTTGCACTAGAAACAACTTTTTTATGAGTTTTGTTTTAAATCCTTATGAATAACGCATAATTTTAGAAGAAATATCAATTTTGATAAATAACGGTCATTTTAGCGAGCAAGTCTGCTTTGATTTGAAGCACAAATTAATACCAAACTTAAATTTTAATTAAATTTAATATTTAAAAAAAAAACATTTAATGCTGACTTCTTGAAAAACGCTGTATAAGGGCGTGTCTCTAATATCTACGAATTTTATACATTAGGGTAAAACAGTGTTCATAAATAAGCATGTTTCATCTCCTTTAGCTTAATTCCTGTGGGCAGGCCCTTTAAGAGACTCGTGTAAGTGTGTGATTTAGTTTTTCTTCTTCCCATTTTTTTTTCTGTTCCCCTATCCTTGGCATAAAAAAAAATATGATGGCACACCAGGGGGTAAGATATTTCATAGGTTAAATACCCATCCAGTTCTGCGAGTATTTATAGGAGTTCCTATTCTAAAGTAATACATCATTAGCAAATGTCTGTGAGCTTAACTCCAATCTAAACTCCATTCACTATTACCTTTAATCATTTTAGCCTCATATATTTTTTCTATCCGAAACTAAGATTTATTTAAAGCTTCGACCAACCACATTATTTTTCCAGAGCACTAATTTTTTATCTTTCCCATCCCATGGCGGTGTATGTACTTATATTCGCAAGGATCTGGTTTGCTCTAGAGTTTCTATAGCCTCGAATAAGGCAAGCTCAATATCAATAAAAATACACATCGAAAAAATAAATAAAAAACACAAAACTTAAAAACATGGTTTATACATCTACGGATTAAAGGATAGTTACACGAGAACTATCGGAAACAGATTAAAATTTGATCTTAAAAAAAATGGAATTTTCGAGATTGTCAAAGCTCAATCCCGAGATTTTTGGGAATAAAAACAAACCGGGATCTCGCGATTTCGAGATCCCGGGTTCTCTGACTGCAAACACCTTTTGTTATTGTCATTTATCTTTTATAATAAAAGTTTAAAAGGTAAAAAGGTGTTGCTTTTTTTTGTTTTTCCTCATTTTTTTGACTTATCCTGACGAGGAATTGTATTTATAGAACAAGAAGAAACCTTACGTTTAACATTTATTTGAAATCACATTTTTCTTTCATGTCCCCAAAAACGTAATACTAAACCACCCAGTATATATTTTCGTATTTTTTGTTCGGTTTATTTTTTGATATAATCCTTATTACTATTTTTTAAAATTTTAAAACCGTTTTTTTTTATGTTAGCTCATATATTTTTTTTAATTGTATGTCAGTATCTCTGGTTGAGGAAATGAAAGACCCGGAGAGAAAGGAGAGATTCTCGGCGAAAGAAGTACGTTCTCTTATCTCGTCTCGACAAGCCGGGATAAAACGAGATGGGAGACAAAAATCAACTAAAGTTGATATGAAGTCAATATTTTTTTATTTGAGATTGGTCATCCTATACCTCATAGAGGGTGGATGGAATGATGGAAAATGGAACAAAATTATCTTAAATGTTTTAAAAGAATATTAGTTGGGAATTTGAATGATAGCGGAAAAGCGGTATCCGCAGAAACATAAAATTGGAAAACTTCTTGTGAATTTGTCCACAAAAACATGCAAAAGTAGGAAATCTTTTAAAACAATTTAGCGCCTATTGAGTACCCAGGCTTTATTTTTATAGATTAAGCAAATTGTTTCTATTCTTATCGACATAAATTTAGCCTAATTTAGGCAATTGTAACAAGAAACTTGGAAAGAATAAAACTTGCTGTCTTACTACAATCCGCACGTACAAAACTAATTAAAATTTTAGAAAACGTACCTGTTGAATATAAAGGGCAAAGAGTAGAAAAAAATTACGAAATAATAAAGCTATTGTTTACCCGACATCCCTATTTTTACTAAAATTATTTAATAGGATTTCCATACTTTAAGGCAAATTTAAAGGATTTTAGTATTAAAGGATTTATTACATTTTAAATCACGTTTGCATAACAAATCAAGACATTGTTCTGAATTACTTAAATAAGATTGCCTTGGATTTTTGAATTATATTGTTTTTAAATTCTTATGTTTGCCTCTGTTAATGTTAATTATGCAAGCTTACGGTAATTAGTGATTATAATAAAAATTATCAGATTTTTACTTAATACAATAATACATATATATATATATATATTTAATATTATTTTTTAATTAATATATAATTATTATAATTATATATATAATAAAATATATTATATAAATATAAAAATATAAATATATATATATATATATATATATATATATATATATATATATATATATATATATATATATATATATATATATATATATATATATATATATATACAGGGTGCCACAGATTCGAGTGCATGCATGGGGATTCGGAAACCGTAAAGATACGAAGTCGGTTAAATTATGGCAAAGTTGTGTAATTGCGTAACTAACCATTTCACTTTAGAAGGTTCAAAATTCCAAGTACTTCCGGAATTCGGAAAAAGAAATTTGCGGTTTTTTTTTTTTCTGACGTTATTTAAAGAGATATCGAAAAAAAAATTTCTTAAGGCCACTTTTTAAGCTCTACAAAACAGCGTTGAGAGATTTTCCGTACGACTTTCGTTTTCGTTAAACCATCATCAACTTTATTTTTTTTAAAAACGGCCTCAATTGTTTATTGCATTTTTTAACAGTTTAATCCAATTAAAATGATGTATAACACTTTTTTTTAAAAAATATTTTCCTTAAGAGACAATGAGTTAGACAAGGAACGCACATCATTTCTTATAGGGGCGTTTCATATATATATCATAAAGGGCTTAAAAAAATTAAATAAAAAACCCAGGTCCGTATTTAAAAAAATTAAGTTGATGATGGTTTTTTGAAAACAAAACGTCGTATGTAAAGCTTAAAAAGTGGCCCTAAGAAAGTGTCTTTTGTTTTTCGATATCTCTTTAAATAACGTCAGAAAAAAATAAAAACGAAATCCGCAAATTTCGGTTTTTTCCGGAATGGCTGCCAAAATCGATTTTTTTCCAAAATTTTAGTAAGCCATGACGTGGCAATTACAATTTATCAGCATCTAAAAGGCATTGAGATGTAAAGAATAAGGTGTAAAAATATTTGTGATTTTTTAGAAATTTATTTTTTTAGGGCTTAATATCTCAAAATCCAAAATAGAAAGCTTTAGTTTTTATTTGATTTAACTTTAGATTAAACGTTTACTATTTCATATAATTTATCAAAATTGGTATGCACAACTGCCCCTTTTACCAAAATCGCAAAATTATACATATCTACATTAATTTGCAAAGCCTTATAATAAGTATAAGTACAGGTAACAATAATACGCCAAGTAGGCAGTGTAATACCCCAGCATAGGGATAACAAAAATATTAGACATATTAAGAGTCCATTCGCGCCGCGAAAATTGGATCCAATTTGGGGTTCGGGGCATAATGTTTTTCTCAAAAACGATATAAGTTATCGATAATTTTTAAAAACTATTAAACCACACTTAAATCTAGGCTTCTG
>JAHBCN010018682.1:0-16819 GCA_019359885.1 Listronotus oregonensis
TGGAGAGACGCAATTTTTAACAAAAAGTATAAAATGTCCTTAAAATAGTGTTTTTTTAAATATTAACAATACGAATATTGCGAAATATGTCTGATATTAAAAGTTAAGTAGAAAATAATAATGTTTTACAATTTTTTATTAAAAAGTAAATTAGCCCACTCTCTGCAGAAAATTGCGATTCTCATTAAAGTGATGAGTAATTCGAGTACACAGATGTAAACTAAATGATAAGATGACTTTAATAAACTTTAAACACATGTTAAATCGAATGTTGTTAAACAACACAACACAAAATTAAATGTTTAAGGAAAGGGGCATATAAACATTGTAAACACACAGAGTGTATAAAGCGGATTTGTTGTTCGAAAAAAATATGTACCATTGTGTTAAGAATTTGTACAGGGTCTTTTCTTATAATTTGATATGCTTTTAAAGGTATCATTTAAAGAAATTCAAACAAGTGGCTTATACGAAAGTTTTAGCATTTTATGAAGATTTTAGATGACATTTAGAAAAATAACTGACGATCGGAAAGTAAAAAAATTGATAATAATTTTTTGGAACACCCTGTATTTTATTAAGAATCTTTCGTTTTTTTTTCAAAAATATATATTACGTCTATGTTTGGATAAGCAGTTTTGTAACAATTCAACTTTAAATTTTCATTTTATATGCAACGGAGCACTCCTTCTTAGGTCTTATAATCCGTAAAAGCCAAACAGAACTTTATGCTGGATCCAGCTTGGCCAAGGATGACGACAGATAACAAAACAAATGAATTGACGTATTTCCTACTCAAAAAAAATGCCTACTACAACTATAATAACGTGTATGCACCTGTGTTGTTTATATTATATTAATTCATTTGTTTTGTTATCTGTCGTCATTATTGGCCAAGCGAGATCCAACATAGAAGTTCTGTTTGGCTTTTACGGCTTGCAATACCTAAGAAGAAATGCTTCATTGTATTTAAAATGAAAATTTAAAGTCGAATTGTTACCAAACTGCTTATATAAACATAGACATTTATATATTTTTGAAAAGGGAAAAACGCAAACACTTTATATTTTTCATAAAATACTTTTAAAAAAAATTGTTCCCGATTTTTCTATTTTCCAATCGTCAGTTGTTTTTTTTAATGTCATATCTAAAATGTTAATAAAAAGTCCAGAAACTTTTCTATAAACCTTTTTTTGTATATTCCTTCAATCTTTAAAAACATGTAAATTTATAAGGAAAAACCATGTATATGTAATTTCCATGTAATACTGCTAGATTGTAGAATTTAAATAGAGCTCTCTCTCTCTCTCTCTCTCTCTCTCTCTCTCTCTCTCTCTCTCTCTCTCTCTCTCTCTCTCTCTCTCTCTCTCTCTCTCTCTCTCTCTCTCTCTCTCTCTCTCTCTCTCTCTCTCTCTCTCTCTCTCTCTGCTCTCTCTCTCCCCTCTCTCTCTCTCTCTCTCTCTCTCTCTCTCTCTCTCTCTCCCCCCCTCTCTTATCTATCTTTCCCTCTATCTATCTTTCTCTATATCTATCTTTCTCTCTATCTATCTTTCTCTCTATCTATCTATCTTTCTATCTATCTATCTTTCTCTCTATCTATCTTTCTCTCTATCTATCTTTCTCTCTATCTATCTATCTTTCTCTCTATCTATCTATCTTTCTCTCTATCTATCTTTCTTTCTCTCTATCTTTCTTTCTCTCTCTCTATCTTTCTTTCTCTCTCTCTATCTTTCTCTCTCTCTCTCTTCTCTCTCTCTCTCTCTCTCTCTCTCTCTCTCTCTCTCTCTCTCTATCTATCTTTCTCTCTATATATCTTTCTCTCTATCTATCTTTCTCTCTATCTATCTTTCTCTCTCTCTCTATCTTTCTTTTCTCTCTCTATCTGTCTTTCTCTCTCTCTATCTTTCTTTCTCTCTCTCTATCTTTCTTTCTCTCTCTATCTTTCTTTCTCTCTCTTTATCTTTCTTTCTCTCTCTCTATCTTCTTTCTCTCTCTCTCTCTCTCTCTATCTTTCTCTCTCTCTCTATCTTTCTTTCTCTCTCTCTCTATCTTTCTTTCTCTCTCTCTCTCTCTTCTCTTCTTTCTTCTCTCTCTCTATCTTCTTTCTCTCTCTCTTTTCTTTCTCTCTCTCTATCTTTCTTTCTCTCTCTCTCTTTCTTTCTCTCTCTCTATCTTTCTTTCTCTCTCTCTATCTTTCTTTCTCTCTCTCTATCTTTCTTTCTCTCTCTCTATCTTTCTTTCTCTCTCTCTATCTTTCTTTCTCTATCTTTATCTTTCCTTCCCTCTCTTTCATAAGTACCACTATTTACTGATTTGATTGCTAAAGTCTCAACCAACAATTTTTGAGGAAATATTTAACTGAAAATATGGTTTGGAACACCTCTTTTCATATATTTAAACTAGTATTTTCGATTTTGTTGGTGAATTTAGTGATACTATGTAAATATACTAGAAAAGAGAACTTAGTTTCTAATTTATTTTCGACCACTTTTATTTTGTAAAAATTAACATTATATTTTTAACAATCCTAGAAGTTTTAAATGGAAATTTATTCTTTCATCTATTCTAAACACGATTATACGTGCAATTAGTCGATGTGAAGTTAGTAATAGAATGTGTGTATTCTTTATGAAGATGTATATCTTAAAAATAATGTCCAACATAAAACATTTTTTACCTAAAAACGGAAGGGTTTGAATAAGCCCTTGGCCTTGATTCGGGACTTAACTGGAAGCCTCCAGAGCTGTTAAGAATAAAGAAAAACATAATATATTTAGTGAAAAAATTAATACCCCCCGAAATTATGAATAACTTAAGCGCAAAGAGATATTTTCCATTCAACCTTATATACCTTATTTTTATAATCACTTTTTTAATTTTACAAGTGATTCTCTTTATCCTCCTTGTATACAGTGTGTCTCATCGTATAACTATGGCAGTCGATATTCCTGCACGAAGTGGAGGAATAATATTTTTTACTATTCGTCCAGTGTGGACGATAAGTTAAATTTTTCACGATTTATTAGACCATTTAATTGCATTTCAAAAGCTTTCCTACAATTTTTTTCTACGACTTTTAGAAATAGGTAAAAACCACGTTAGAAAAATAAAAAAATTTGCCTTAAAACCACGATTCTGCATTTATTTAAATTCTAGTTAAAGGCTGCGGTAATTGTGTTTGTTCTACCACCAAAGACAATTTTAGTTTTCACTCTAGACGCACAAAACAATGCTAAATTTTTTGGTAATAGGTTTGGTCGCTGCTTACTAGCGGGCGTCCATCGAGTGAAAATACGTTCACACGCTGCTATATAAACCAACACTGTTGCCAATGCTATAACAATGGTAACGGTAATTGGGAATTATTTCTGTGGGTAAAAGTCGAATTCGTTGTAATAGTAATAATTTATTTTTGTTTGCTGTATAATAATAAAATTTTAATTATGTAAATTTTCCCTTCGAAGAATTAAAATTTGGTTAAAAATGTATTTATAGTTGGTGGGATACACAATGTTAAATATGATTTAGAATTTTTCAAATTATATTTTTTATTTTATGACACCCACACAAAAATTAATATTCATTTATTATTAAGAAATCAAACGATTTGATTGATTCTTTCCTACAATTGAACAACACATTAATAATTAGTTTTCGAAACTTTTTAGTATAATAACTTTTATTCCTATTTGATGTATACCGTGTTGTTGTTTCTGCGTTGTGTTTTTCGCTGTAGTGGTAACAGCGGCGTAGCGTGAGTTAGGGGCGCCCGGGGCGGAGAGAAAGTTTGCCGCCCCTACAGAATCAAAAAGGTGAGAATAAAAAAAAATAATAAAAAAACAATTTCATAGGTCAGCTATATAAATTATTTATTATAGTCTAGGACGAATCGGCGCATGACTATCGAAAACTATTCGACATGAATTTTTTTATAAGTTATTTTTAAATTGCTCTACTGATGATATAAATGCATGTTGCCAAGGGGGCACCTGGTGCCATATTGTTTAAACCGTTAAACAATTGCAACGAATTGTTATTTTCCAACCGGACAAATATTTTTATATTCTTTATTAAAATACAAATAAAAAGGGTTTTATGATTTATTACGATAAGTTATTATTTTTGGAAATATAAATTTTTATAGGTTCAAAAAATTTCATATTTGGGTACTTTTGACCCCAAAAAGAATAAAATATAAAAACTATGTATTTTTTTATTTTTTAAACAATAAGTATTACTATTCTAAATTAAGATTTAAAATTATTTTATTGTTTATATCTGTTTATTGGTTGTTTATTAAGCGCGCTCACAAGCTTTAATAACTTTTGTAAAATTGATTTCAGAAAAAAAAACTTATAAATAACATTGCATTTTTTAAAAATTTTAACAAAGTTAATAGTTTTTAAGATAAAGGATAAATACTCAGGACTCAGGACACAGAGAGGCCGATACAGCGTATGAGTCAGGAAGACGGCGATACTTAAAGGTAAGGGACGCATACTTGTGAGCGCGCTTAATAAACAATCAAGAAACAGATATAAACAATAAAAAAAATTTAAATCTCAATTTAAATATTATTAACTATGGTATAAAGAATAAAAAATATATATTTTTTTATATTTATTCTTTTTTTTTAATATATTTTTCATGGGTCAAAATTACTCATATTTGAGATTTTTCGAACTTTTGAAAATTCATATCTCCAAAAATATTAACTTTATCGTAAAAAGTCATAAGAGCTTTTTTATTTGTATTTTAATAAAGAATATTAAAAATTGTTCGGTTGGGAGGTAACAATTCTTTGCAATTATTTAAATAATTTTCGTTTAAACAATATGGCACGTTCTCTCTAAAATTCTTCTATATCAATATTATCTGCTTAGTCCAGTTTGCAAATGTATTCAGGGTTCAATAGGTTTGATGGCGTTAAAAAAGAAAACTTCGCGTCCAGATCATGCAGCTGTTGAAATCTTGTTTTGATTTCCTAGATAATTCTTTCTACAGAAGTACATGTCTCGCCGAAGTTTCAACTCATATGACAAACTAGCATCCGCTGCCCCGTCGTCATCATGAAAGCGTGTTTTCTTTCTTGTACGGCAGGGTGCAACCCCAAAGCTCTAATCTTCACAGACCTTTTTTGCAAAAGTAAATACATCAAGAAAATCTCTATAGCCTTAATTTTAGTGAAGCAAGAATTAATGTGAAGGCATTTTGTCTGTAGATACAGTTGAGTTTCATTAACTTCTACAAAAATTGCATTCCAGAATTCGAGATAGCCCTATAAGGTTAAAACTTCGCCCCAGAAAGGTTGTCTCAAGCACCCCAAAGGCGGTGTTGTCACATCTTCCAGAACAACGTGTGAACGTATTTTCTTTCAATAAATGCTCGCTCGAGTAAGCAAGCGTCCAAACCTATTGCCAAAAATTTAACATTGTTTGGTGCGTCTATAGTAAAAACATCAACATAACATGACGATTTTGAGACCTAAAAAGTCTAGCATGCTATCGAATATTTTCAGCAAAAAAATTCAGTTATTTGAAATTTGTTCTTAGTAAGAAATTGACAGAAAATTGTATATGCATTAGTTCGCAATTTCAAAAGTTTTTTTAATAATAGTTATTAATTGATGTTTAAATGTATTTATAATTTTTTACAGTTTGACTGTTTCCATTAACAGTCATTAAAAACTGTTCGACATTGGATTTAACTGAAAACTCATGATAATTCGCAAAGGAAATAAAATTATGGTAGCAAGTATTAAAAAAGCACAGTTTCCATTAATGCAAGTTATTGGCAGAAGTCATTCTCGCAAAAAAATTTCTGATCAACAAGAAACTCTTAATTTCCCTTATGATCATTTAGACAGGCAATTTTTGAAACTTATAAAATGAAATAATCATGAATTTATAAGAAACATTGTTTTTAGATTTGAATGATTTTCCTTTATTCTAAAGTTTTTCTCTGATGTCACGTAAATCTTAAAATGGTTTCAGAATAGCTAATAATTACAAGAATTGCAATTAAAATTGGAATTTAGGATTTTTAACCCTTAACATTCTAACATGTCGAAAAGGTTTTTGATTTTGGAATTTGCAAAAGGTTTTATTTGGGTATCTTTGATCTTGAAAAAGTTTATCTTTTTTATTTTATGAATGCACAAAATTATTTTTTAAAATATCTTTTACTTATTAATATTTATTTATTGGAAACGTTTTTGCCAAAAGTGGTCAAAGGAAACTATTTTAAATTTATAATAAGAAATCATCATTTTACCTATCTCCTCTATTGCATAAAATGCATCCACACTAAATAAATAATCTCACAAACAAATGGCAATAAATTTTTCATTTATACCCTCACCAGTCTAACCAAAATGCCCCGTGAAAAGAGACGGAATTAATGCAAAAAAATTATTATTGGTATTTTAGAAGGTAAACAAAATTGTCCAGTAAAATATTTGCAAAAGGGTACGTATAGTAAAAACTATAATTATCTTTTTGAATGTTCACTGTTTTGCATTTTCAAAGGTTCCAATATTTTTCTGTTTTTGTATCTAAAATTAAGTACTAAGTTCAGTCTTCGAAGAGTCAGTAAACTGTCGCCCCTCGGAAGGTTTATAGAAGAATATGGTTTTGACGTCCTTTCGAATTTGTGTGTGATTCGACAATTAACAGGTCAATGTAAGGGTTACATAGGTAGAAATTTACGAAATTACCCCCTAGTTTGGAGGGGGGATTCTCATGCGGAACAGTGATTATTCAATTGGTGAAAACTTGTGAGACACCCTGTATATAAGAAGGCTGAAAAAGTTTTTATAAAAAAAGATTTTTAGGTTAGGAAAACCATAACCAGAACCACAACCCACAATTTTATCTTTTCTTAATAATGTCTCCTTAAAAAAAACGTATTTATATTTAAAACATCATTTACTAAAAAAAATCATAATCAAACTTTTACGAAGCAGTGCTGCTGTTAATCGAGATAAAGTTTATTTTGTGCATCTTCAAAAAGGCGTTTTAAATTTAAGTTTACATCTTTTGAAAGTGAAAAGCTCTACGAAAAATTATCAAATATCTCTAAGTTACTCTAATTCATGCACTATAAAAAAATACTCAAAAAATTAACTAATACGTCACTAACAAACGTTTAAAAACCAAAAAGCATTAGTCCGTTATTTGTTAGGTTAAAAATAACGCACCATATCCAAAAAACAAAAGTAATCAGTTTAAAAAAAATTAAAAATAATTTTTGTTAGCCAAATCCGTATTTT
This sequence comes from Listronotus oregonensis, assembly GCA_019359885.1. Taxonomy (NCBI): domain Eukaryota; kingdom Metazoa; phylum Arthropoda; class Insecta; order Coleoptera; family Curculionidae; genus Listronotus; species Listronotus oregonensis. The sequence continues at coordinate 7,271 of JAHBCN010018682.1, forward strand.
ATATAAAAAATGTTTAGAAAAAGTATTATTAATAATAATAATAATAATAATATTTTACCGAAACAGAAAAACTCAATCTATCTCGAAACCTTACGTTTGGGTTTTTAAAATCTGCTGACCTCAAGTCTGAGACCGAGGGTTTCCTACTAGCATGTCAGGATGGGGTGATAAACACATCGGTATACCGAAGTCAGTTTTCTAACATTCCTGATACTGTTTGTCAAGCCTGTCGACAGCAACCCGAAACACTTATGCACATATTGTCAGCTTGTCCAGTGCATGCTCTTAGTGGTTACATCCACCGTCATAACGATGAGCTTCGGGTACTTTATTATCACCTCAGACATTATTACGGCATCGATGAAACAGCAATTCTGCCATTTGCTTCCCGGCGATATCGAGGCAGTAGTGAAAATGACAACTGTCGCATATATTGGAATTATGCATTCCCAACTACGCATCAAATTCGCGCCAATAAACCTGATATCGTTCTCCTTGATAAAAGGAATAACTCTATGTATGTAATTGAGTTCTCGCCCCAGCGAAACTAACATCGATAAAGGAACGGGAGAAACGAGCCAAATATCAGGATCTTCTTGGCGAACTTTGGAGGCTCTATCCGGAGTATAACGTGCGATTGGTTGTCCTGATTGTCGGCGTTTTGGGGTCATAAAGGAAAATGTGTTGGGAAGCTGAAGTGTATTCCCGCATGCCAACATTCACCCGAACAACTGGTGATGAAAATGCAGAAATCTGTTGTCCTTGGGTCCCTTCGTTTACTGAGGCAAATGAATTTGGCCGAAGATCACTGACCGAGCGGACGCGAGGAGTGGTCTTCGATATGGATGGCTTTCCGCATAATGCCCTATGGGGTCGGAGCCATAGGATACGTCATGTCGAATCTTTGTAAATAATAATTAGCTATTCAAGATCTAGTAACAATCTAAAACTAATCTTCTAATTCCTTCAAAGTTTTTCTATTCTTACTTGTTTAGACATTTTGTATCTCTTTAATCTGCCTTAAAATAATTGATTTTTTGCAAACCAGTAATTTAAATATGAAATGTGGTATTAATTATTAATAGAGAAATATTTTTATCCGATGGTATTTAGTTTGTCGGATCTGCATAATTCATTATTATAAAACAAAGTCGATCAGCTCCTGAATACAGTTTACTAATAAATATTAAAAATTTAACCAACTCTAGTATGCATTTTAGGATTCCGGAACAGATTTACTATTTGGCTTCTGTGTTATAGTCTAAAAACTGACAGCCGTCTTATAGTCCAGTCAAGAAGTGATTTTTCTGTTAAAAATATACTAAGTGACTTAGAAATCCGAACACCCAGTTTATTTTTTTAAATTTTATTTTAATAAAATTTGGTGAATTTATTTATCTTACTGAAAATAACAATTGATGGAATTTGCAGCCTTAGTGCAAAGAAGTGTAGACACTGTGGTTAGGTGTCGTCAGGCATGGCTTCAAGAAAGCCGTACGCGAAGAGCAAGGGACACTGGACGCCGCCGTAGAACAACAGACCGTGAAGACCGTTTCTCCACTACCAGGTCCATTGCAAATGAATGGTTTGCAGAACATGGAAGACCTATTGGTATGCGAACTGTTTACCGACGAATGAAAGTTTTCGCCTGTTTTCATACCGACCACACTGTGTCCTCCCCTTAACTTCAGAACACCGACGTAATCGCCTTTAGTGGTGCAGAGAACGGTCACTCTGGGATCAAGAATGAAACAGTATTGTCTTTAGTGACGAGTCTCGATTTTGTTTAGGCATGCACGATGGTCGAGCCAGGGTTAGAAGGCGACGTGGTGAAAGGAGGAATCCACAGTTTTTTGTTGAAAGACATGTTCATCACACTGTTGGAGTTATGGTTTGGGGTGCTATAGCTTATGGTTCCAGGTCACCTCTAATCTTCATCAGAGGTAACATGACCGCGCAGCGTTATATAAAGAGGTTCTAGTACCCCATCTTTTACCATATTTTGACACCCTGGCAAATCCAACTTTCCAACAAGACCACATGTTGCAAGAGTCACAATGGACTTCTTTCAACATAATGATGTCACATTGTTACCATGGCCACCAAGATCTCCCGACTTATCCCCAATTGAACACGTGTGGGATATGATGGGTAGGAGATTGCTCAATTTGCAACGTCCTCCTCAGACTCTAGGAGCACTTCGAGGGGAGTTGGTGATTGCCTGGAATGAGATACCACAGGAGGACATTGACCACCTGATCAGAAGCATGCCTAGACGCGTTGGAGAATGCGTAACACATCGGGGTGCATCCAAACATTATTAAAGGTAAAAGGGCTTTAAAGCAATGCAATACTTTAATCATTTACTTATTATGCTTCATTAAGTTCTTATACAAAATTTTATTAAAATAAAATCATTTAAACTGGGTGTTCGGATTTCTATGTCACTTAGTATAGTTAGAAGGGTACGAAAAATTCGACGCGAATTGCAATTCTGAGAAATTTTCAAAAATTGTTTTGCCCATCCTCATTTTTAGTCGTTCCCGGAGTTCTAGAAAATCTGTAGAATATATAAATGTCATGGTATTTTCGACGGCCGTTTTTGCGAAAAATATTGGCGTTGCGAAAAAAATGGAGAAGACCATTTTTGTAGATTTTAAAGTGATCTTCATTTTTTGTCTAAACAAAAACTATCTAATTTGCATTTTTGGGACTTTGAGGAGTCATTTTCAGCGGGTTCCCACGTCGGAATAGTAATAAACTTTTTCTCGCTCGAAAGCATCCGCGAAGACCTAAGAATTGCGCCATAAATGAAAACTGTACAGATTTATTTACAGCTTTGAATACTTTCAGGTCTTCAGCTACTGGACTAACAAGAAGTTATTGAAATAATCCACCAGAAATTATGGAACATATTTACGTACATTGCTAACTACACCGACGATATTAAAGAAAAAATACGGATTTGGCTGTATAAAAAAGGCTTTTTATAAAACAGTTTTTTGTCATTTATTACCTGTGTATCGGGGAATCTGGAAATAGGTCTAAACTTTCTGACACAGATGAACTAGGACTGGTTTGTTGGTCAGCTCCGTTTCTCATTATTTCGACTTTCTTTTTCACTCTTCCTGTATAAAACAAGAAATTTTTAGTATTTTCACTAGTCATACCATTAGAAGTCAAATTATTTCCGGAAATTTTTTCGAGCTCACGAATATTTGTGAGCGAGAAGAAATTTTCACTTATAATATCCCTAGTGCATAAATTATTACCGGAAATTTTTTTGAGGTCACGAATATTTTGAAAATTACCCGGTAATTTTCTTAAAATATTCGTGACCGAAGAAAAATTTCCGGTAAGTAATTTAAGCTCGTGGGATATTCGGTAAGAAAATTTTGAACCCAGTATAAATTTCGAATAAAAATATAAATTCTACTTCAAGATTTTATGCTTAACAAAATGAAGCTTTTTCGTAGTAAATTAAAATGCAAATTCCCAACTTTAGTTACATATAACCTTTATAAATAACTTAAAGACATCTTATATTTCCATCTTTTATCAACTTTAATCTACTAATATTAGTGGAACATCATTTACTTTTGATAATTATGACTTTTAAGTACCCTACTTAAGATTTTATGCTTAACAAAATGAAGCTTTTTCTTAGTAAAATAAAATGCAAATTTCTAACTTTAGTTGCATAGAATCTTTATAAATAATTTAAAGGCATCTTATATTTCCATCTTTTATTAACTTTAATCTACTAATATTAGTGGAACATCAGTTACTTTTGATTATTAGTCTGAAGTAAGCCCTATCTATGTCTTGTTTCGCTGATGCGTTAAAAACGTCTAGGCGGCCATGAAATGTAAAAGAACGTAGTAATGGCCGCTAGACTTACAAAATGTCAACTACGTAAAAAATAGATTATTAGGTACTATCTAATTATTAAAAAACTGAATCGACAACAGAAAAAGTATACCTAGTGTATAGTATAAAAATTGCTGTAGACTTAACAAAATACGGATTGTGTAGTTTGTGCAAAGAATATTCAGACATTAAAAAATACCATCGTCAGCTTCCCTATTTATCAAAATGCATTGAGGATCTTAACTACGAAGAAACCACGGATGAAAAACTGTTTACAAGAATCCAAGAATATCTAGTAAAATCTTCAAGTAAATTTAATAAAATATCTAAATTCAAATTAATTAAACTTGTGTCTAAATATTTTATATATTTTACTAAACATAGACATTTACAATATTCCGAGCAAATTTCAGTTTTAAGTCCTATTTATTCTCCATTAAAACGAGAAAACTTTTTGTTAGAATTTGAACATCACTTAAATTTAGTTACAAACATTTGTTATTAAATTTCTTATTTAGTATTAATGTAATAAATAATTTTTTAAACATTTGACAAATCAAATTGCATAAATTTTTATTTTTATAAGCAAAAAATATTCACATTAATATGCTTTTAAGTAAAAAAATGGTAATAATTCTACATAAATAAGGCACTGTAATTCCCGCGTCATTATTTTGAATATTTTACGTTTCAAATGTGACAGGGAAATTTTCAGTGTAATTTCGCCGGAAGTGCTAGTGGATGAATATTTCCGGAAATTTTTGTCGTTGCCATGGAGATGATTGTAAATAAAAGCTTCTGATTGGTGGAAAGAGTAGGTTCAAAATTTTCTGGCATAATTTGATTTCGAATGGTATTTGGTAAGAAAATTTCACACCAATAATTATGGACCGTTTTAAATTTTAAATAAAGAAAAAATAAATTCTTTAGGAAAAAAGGCAAATGAAAAAAAAATTTGAAATTTTTTACCAATTTTAGTTACATAGAAACACCAAATTCCTATGTAATATAAGTAGAAAAAAGGAGGAACTAGAAAAAGAATTCAAGGTACATTTGGAAATTGTTGCAAAATCGTTTGTCTCTAAGAAGTAAATAAATTATAATATACTTATTGTTTAACTTTGTTTATTTCTGAGTTTTTTTTTTTTTTCAAATAATATAACATAAATAAATTTAACAAAATACGTTTTATTATGTTGTGTATTATCAATTGTCACTTTTTTTTATGTCAAAAAATTTCCACGATAATACCCTCAGGGTACCTCAGGAAGAGAAAATTTCCGGAAAAATACATAGGTTACCATGGCAACGTTGAAAAATGCTTGTATTTCATTGGTCGAAAAATGTTGGTGTGAAATTTTCAGACTCATATTTATAAATAAAATATGTATTTTTAACGCTATCTACATAAAAAAATTAGGTATATAAACATACAGGGATTTACACAGCAGGTTGTTCAATAAATTCTGTCATTCGACAAGAGATGGCGCTATTTGATTCGTCGTTTCAGTTTTCTAAAAATAGTAGTGCTTTTTTATGAAAACGTGGAGACGATTGATGAAAATATGTCAACTCATTCGTACATTTACAGCTGTTCAAAGTTTAGAATGGAAAAAATTAAATATCGTACAATGAAAAAAAAATTATTTTTGAAAAATCAGCAGAAAAACAAATTCCTGAACGATTTTTAAGGGGGTATTAGGACTTTTTGTCTTAAATTTGAAGGATGGGTAGCTGAATAATACGAAGACAACTTAAAATTTTAAATATTTGTTTTTTTTTATATACCTACTGATAAGGTTTTTTGCGTTCTTTCTGATAATATAATCGAAATAGATTTCTCTTATTAAGCTATCCGTAAAAACTTAAATGCAATAAATTTCATTTCTATATTTTTTAGAGGTTCTCTAAATACGCCAATTTTATTATTAAAATGCTAAAGATCTTAAAACTGACATTTTTTAGTTGTCTTTTTATTATTAGAGAGGGACGAAGTATAATAAAATTCAGGCAGATTATACTGAATATGAAAATTGAAAACCAAAACTTATTGAACAGCCTGGTACACTAAATACAGGGATGTAATATGTATTTTACATGTTCCTTACCTCTTCTTTTTTCGAATTTACTCGTCTCCATGGACGCCGCCCTCCTCCTCACGGACTTTCCGGGTTTGGCATCGGGATTGATCATCCACCACGACGATTTTCCAGTGCCTTCGTTCTGTACCCTCATAAACCGGTTGTGTAAAGACAGGTTGTGTCTTATGGAATTCTGTAAAAAAAACATAGATTTAGTCCAATTTAGAGAGAAATAAAAAAGGGCTTGCGCAATTAAGCTTCCGCAACAGATTTTTTTTTAACAATCAATGTCTTCTCTTCTAAGGCTGGCAGCCTCCCTACTAGTCAAGCTTTCCGTTCGAAGGTACGGACAAAATAAAATAACGAATTTTCGCCTCATTTATAACCATCAAAATGACATTTACACGTTTGTGTAAATGTCATTTTGTGTGGTTTGTATTTCAACAATCCCTTTACTGTATATCTATTTTTAATAAGTATTTTGTGGTTAGTTCTGGTTAATTTTTATAGAAAAATCTTCAATTTTAAAGTTGGAAATATACGAGATAATAATGTGGCTTTTGATTACCCAGAAAAATAGGAGAAGTTAGTTCTGAACAGAGCTGGGACGGATCTTTCAAAAAAGGAACCGAATTACGGATCCAGATCCTTGTAAAGGAATTGAGTCACCAATACAAATCACGATTCCTTTTAAAAGGAAAAAAGGAATTGAATCTAGGGAATCGATTTCTATTTATCGGATTACGAATTCGGATCATCTTTAGTTTTTATACTTACAAATTGTAGCTACGATACGAATGATAATCCAGATGATAGATCGCGTGGAAACATTTCCCATTTAAAATACAGTAAACTTTATTTTTTTTAATATCTCTCAGTCGCATTTAACGCTGTCATATTGGTCCGAAGTCCCAAAGTGGAATTTACTCTGGATTAAATGCTCTACAAAAGTACATATTGCGCCGTAGCTGTAATGTGCACCTGTACCATTGTACGCGGGGTCACTAAAGCAGATTTTTATCGAATTTTGCCATTTTTGCAAGTTATTTCATAAATGGTTGGATTTATGAAAGAATTTTAAATAACAAACTTGCAGAAAATTTAATTTTCTATAAAGAAGTTCTTTAAAGCGAATCGCTAATATTGATATTTCTCAAGATATAGAGCAATGACTTTAAGGTCAATATCGGAGTTTAGAAAAAATTTTAATTGATTATTGTACTTGTAACTTGTGTGAGTTAATATTAAGGGGTCAAATTTTTATGATTTGTCGTAAAAAAGAAAATATAAAGGGCGTGCGGTGAAGGGTGTCCAATTTTCGACACTTTCGTAGGTAGGTATCTCCGTAATTGTTGATGCTGTAAAAAAATATTATAGGAGTCATGTGTTTTTAAGAACCTAAAATGGTAAAATCAAAATTTGAAAATTTTCACTTGCTTAAGAGATACGGGGAAAAATTAAAAAATTCTCAATTTCAGAATGACACTATATTTTCTTAGTGAAAACATATTGAATAATTTGCCGATTTCAGAATAAGTATACGGAGTCAGGTAAAAAAGTTATAGGACCTAACCTGATTTTCTTAAATGAAACACCCTGTATATTTTAATCCTAAAGGATAGTATATTAAATTCTCTTTTTTTAAGACATAACACATCATGGATGGTATTGGTTTTTAATGCTATTTATTTAAACTTAAAAAAAATACGTTATTCTACTTGCGGCTTGTAATCCTAGTTTTCCCCCCTTATCTACTTACTACACGTTTAATTTTTTGAAACCCCTCTTCCTAAATTTAATTTCCCCCTTAAAATTAATGAATTAATTTCATAATGTCACCCCGCCAATATCGTTTGCTCAACATAAGTTGATTAAATGTTAAGCTTCTCGTCTTTACCCTTTTTAATTTTTGGAATGGGAATTATTTACTTTTATAACTCTATAGTTGATTATATTTTTGAGTAATTTTTGAGAGGGGCGGTTTTAAAGGGGGGCAAGTCATACGAGGTTGTAAATTTACATAACCGATTTATGGTGCAATTTTTAAATTTTAAATTTACAAGTCACGATCATTATGTTTCGTTTTGTTCCGTTCTCGAGTGAAAATTTCATACATTCGATATGTCGGAACGACGTCTGCCCTCGCATGTCTGGTCTTTGGGGATAGCCATACACTTAATTATGCCCTTTCCCATCTCCGTCGCGTCACATAAACCCCGCTCCCTGTTTTCCGTCTTCCGTCATACACATCGCGGATGGCGGTGGATTGGGTTTTTTTTTAAAGTTTTTTTGATATTATTTTTTAAAAAATCCCTTGTGAATTAGTTATACATATTAATATATTGACAAGTACTAGAGTGGTTAATTTTCAGAACAAAGTTTGGTAGAAATCGAATTCTTTCGAAATCGACTACGGGGAATTTTTAAATCAAATTAATTTAGAATAACTTAAACACAATTCTGGTTTAAAGTACGGACAAGAAAAAAAATAAAACCCAGCACAGTATGAATGTATAAGTATGTTTTCTATACAAATTACAAATTTTTTGGACGCCGCGACGTCATTTTGTACGCGTACGCAGTACGACCAAGGAATTTTAAAGGGAGGAAGCCCAATTTACCCTTCGATCAAAAAATGTCCGCCCAGTATGAAAATAATGTCGAGGGCCCCCCGGGCTTTGGCAAAAAAAATTCAAAAAAGGGTTTTCCCACACCCCGATACATCAGTGTGAAGTTAAACGCATTATAATTTTTTTTGGGGCCGGATACCTTTTTTGGTTGATCAAAACCTTCTTATTTTAGTGATAAGTGTGTATTAAATTGTGACTATAATTTTGTGTTTGTTGTTTGTTACTTATAATATCGTAACAAAATGACTAGAGGCTGTATGGTTTTGTCTTTTTAAATCCCAAAGGGGAACATACCCCTTTTTAACTTTAGGTAAGTATTTTTATATTTTAATTGGGTGCTTTTAGAAGACGGGGAAAGTTAGGTAACCGAATAAATAATAATATATCAATTATGAATAATTTTAAAAGAAAATTTACAGGAAAATTAGGGGAAAAGCAAGGCAATCTTAACTATCTTTTAGATGATTTCCACAATGTTTGTGTATTTCGTGGATTTTTTAAAAAAAAATAAGGTTTAGATTTAGGTACTTTTTTTCATTTAAAATTTAGTACACTCTTTTTAAAAATCAAAATTATTGATTACTGGGCAGACCAGGTTTTAATATATACAGGTCCCTCTAATTAATGAAAGGAATTTGGAGGTTGGGGGGGCTGATTAAACCTAAAAAAAATTAATGTTTTTTTTTAGAATTTTTCATCAAAAAATTAAAATCAAACTAACCTTTTTACACCATTTCTTTCGCAAAAATTTTATTTTTCCAAATTGGCCCCAATATTTCAAAACCTTTAAAAATTTTTTTTTTTTTATTTTACACCTTTTTTACTTTTTTTTTTAAGCAAATATGGTTTTGCCTTTTTAAATTAAAAATTCGAAAATTTAATGGAAAAAAATGTAAAATAAATAAAATACAAGGTTTTAAAAAGGGTTTATAAAAAATCGGGCACTTTAGTGAAAAAAAAAAAATTGT
>JAHBCN010018683.1:0-16777 GCA_019359885.1 Listronotus oregonensis
TGTTTCGGCGGTAAATCTTTTAAACAAATATTTTGGCTCCATGGATACTTATCCAGCCACATACATTCACAGAAAATCGTCCTGATTTGAAAGCAAGGGAGATTGTGTATCGTGCTTTAAACCTTGTATTATATGGCAGATACAGTGAGGGATATTTTTTTTGCTTTTGGTCGGTTTTTAGTTCTAATTTACTGACTCTTCTGCTGGACGTAGACTGTGGTCCTGGAAAATCTGTATGAATAACAGAATCTCTTGCCGTTCCAAATGGATTGGACGGATCAAAAATGGATGGATTTTCTCTTATTTTAAAATTTTTAATAATTATGGGTATATATATTATTATAGATATATATATATATATATATATATATATATATATATATATATATATATATATATATATATATATATATATATATATATATATATATATATATAAAAAACTTATATTACTATTTTACTACAAAATTGGTGTTGGCGGTGCATGTTAACCAACATAAAATAAAAACGTTTTTAAAGGAACACACTTTAATAATAATAATAATTAATATAATAATGCTTTTATTGTCATGGGTTTTAAAAGTGAAACTTACAACTCAAATATTTTCAAATACTAGTTAAAAAGTAAATACATGCATACTCATTTATTCACCCTTTTCTGCGCATTGACACCCCTTCATATTTTACCTCCTACATTATATAAATACATAATTAAAAATTACAGTCAAGACAAACCAATATATATATATATATATATATATATATATATATATATATATATATATATATATATATATATATATATATATATATATATATATATATATATATATATATATATATATATATATATATATATATATATAAAAGGACATCGCTTTACAAATTAAAATTCATTAGAAATAAAATATGTTTTCTAAAAAAAAAGTCCTTACTTTATTTTTTAAAAAAATTTCCGCTTGTAATCATCTTAATGTTATCGGCAGTGCATTAAACATCTTAATACAATTAAAGTAGGGACTCTTTTCATACATTCTAGTTCTGTGATGAGGTATGCTTAGATTGCCTTGGCCTCTTGTAGTCATGTTCTTGTAAAAATCTTTTATTTTTAGAAATTCATGTAAATTTTTTTGCAAACAAACAAATACTCAAAATATATAAACAAGGAACCCGGTAGTATCTGGTGATTTAAAATGTGGTCTGGACTCCTAGCAGAAAACCAAGCATTAATCACAACACGTTTTGCGAAATGAACACTCTTGAAATCCCAAATTAAACCAAAACAAAATACTGTACTGTATTGCCGACTGAACATAAGCAAAATAAAAAACCTGAAGGCTTTCCCCTTTATTGATATCGGAATACCTTATTCGTCTGCCTTATTAATCTTTTTACTACATCATCTATATGTTCCTTCCATGATAAGTGCTGGTCCATTGTTACACCCAAAAACTTTGTTTTATCCACCTGAGGGACTGTTTTGCCTGTTAAGTTAACATATTGACTGGTTTTGGTTTTTATAACACTATGCAGGTTTTTTAGTATTTGTTCCAAACAATTATCCTTACACCAAGTATTCATTCTTGATACTATTTTACTAGATTTAATTGAGGCAGCTGGTATGTTGGGCTCCAACTATGATACATGAAGTGTGTCCGCAAACTGGAAAACAAAATTTTGAGCCCAGTGAGTCACCCAATTCATTTCATAAACAAAAAGTACCCCGGGCCCAAATTGAACCGGGGGGACCCCAGAAGATACTGGTAAAGGCTCAAATAAAACGTCTTTTGTTCCCAAAATTATGGGAAGGTTTCCATACCCGGGTTCTATTACTGAATATGTCAATTGGGGCATTAGCAACACCTCTTACGCCGAAATATCTAACTTTTTAAAGCGATTCTGGTTTTAAATTAATCAAATGCTTTTGATAGGTCAAAGTTTTTATGCCACTAACTTTCCTTTATCAAGTTCCTTCATTTTTTAAATTTAATGATTTAAATATTGCATCCTGCGGGCAGGTTTTAGGTAAAAACCAAAGTATTTTTTTGAAATTATATTATTACTATAAAATAACCCAACCGAATATATATTACGTTCAATGACTTTAGGGGTTGATAATGGGGATTCTCTATAATTATTTGGATCTCTTTTGTTACCTTTTTTATGTATAGGGACAATTTTGGCTTTTTAAAAAGAAGAAATTTACCTTGAATAAACATATTTATAATATGGTAAGGGATACAGATCAAATCAAAAACCTTTTAAAACTATTGAGGGTATTTAAAAAGACCGGTTGAATACTTGGTGGAACTTCCAAAATTAAACTCTTTATTTGTCTGGTTAATGGAAACAAATATATACTAAAAGTTTGGCTTCTGCCTGTCCCATTTGAAATAATCTTTCCCTTTATACCATTTGGTTATAATTTGTGAGAACTCTGAATTGATTGTTCAACAACTCTGCAACGGCTTCTGGATCCCCAACAAGATTGCCATCATGCAACAACTGATATTCCCATCTGGTGCACAAATTTTGGTTATTTTTAAAAATTCGGGGGTTTTACCTTGTTCTGACTGTTCTGTATTTTTTATTGTAGGTATTTTGATAAGTATTAATATAGTGTTTTTGCTTTTTTCCCCTGTTTGTATTTTTCCAAAAAATTACCTCCTAGTCCTCTTATATAAATCATCCAGTCTCTGATTTTGGGACCAATCATACATTTCAGAGTCATCAGATTTGGTTTATTAATTTTTATTTTGATTTTAATAGAGGAAAACTTGTATCGAAATAAAAATAAAATTTTTCATAAAAACCCTCATATTTACTGTCCACATCCTCAGCGTCTTTAACATTTTGCCACGTTTCACCACACCTGATGTCTAAAGTTGCTCAAATTTTGGCCATAATATTTGCGTCCAAATGCAGTCTCTTTTGTTTGTCCTAACCTTTAAGTCCTTAACTAAAAGTACCAACGTAATGATCAGAGACATGGCATTTTTTATAATACAGTTGACATTGTCCTTTTCCCATATTAGAACAAAACATTATCAATTTTGTGTTTTGGTTGTAAATACCACCCTAGTAGCCCCAGTTACATGATTTTATAATGCCATAAGTGGTCCAAACACCAATTTCTATACCTTTCAGTCAAAAAAATCTATATTAAAAATCCCCCCCAAAAATAATTTTTTTATTTAAACAAAATATTTCGGTCAGCAAACCATCAAAATATGTCAAAAATACATTTAAATCTAAGGGAGACCTATAGATACTAATTATTACAATTGAATTATTATTGGAAGTAACTTCAGCACAGCAAAATTCCAATGTTTTTCTATTGATTGAGTATTCTTTACATTGAAACAATTAACCACTAATTTATCATGACTAAATATAGCTGTGCCCCCCCCTTTATTTTTTCAGGGAAAAAAACTTATTATCTTGTAGTTATCCAGGCAATACACAGCAACCTCATCAAAAATAAGCCATGTTTATTCAGGCATAGTACTTCAGGGCAAACTTCATTCAACAACAAATTTAACTTTTTATTTTATTTTTTATACTACGCACATTTAAGCTTAAAACGTAAAACAAGTCTGTTGCTTTTTAAAAATTGTTTTGTTATATTTGCACTTTCCCCTTCTCTTAGCATCGACACCGTCGTTAAGACCAGTTACCATGAACGGGACGGGAACAGGGACAAAAAACCCTTTCGTGGAAATTTACTTATGCGAAAATTTTTCTTGGAATTTTTACTGGAAGATCTGTAATCCCTCTTCGTGGCTTCGAGAAATTTCCTGTATAAATTTATCGATATGCATGTCCTGTGAAGGCCCAAATAACTCCTCCTCAGTATATTTCTTTCCGATAAACTAACTTGCTTGACGTTAAGTGTAGGTGGTGGATAGCCTTTTGGAAACGTAGAAATTTTAGGCATCCACTCGTCGCATTTCCCAACAATTTAGTTAGGCTTTTTAAATGCGATGTCTTGTCTAGGTCCTGTAAGTCTTTATTTGGATTACAATTGCAGAGCAGATACAATTGACAAGCCGATTCTTGTATTCATAACGTGACAAAATTTACAGGAGTTTCCATCGTCATGAACCTAACATTAACCCTGGTGTCGTGTATATGTCTTTTCAGTCTACTATTAAATTCATAAATAAGGTTGTTTAAAACTTTTTTCCCGGGTACATATGACGGTCCGACAATAATTAAATTAGTACCACTGTATAATTCAAATAAGGTGTTCATAAAATGTACAGGAACTGCCTTACCTTTCGTAGCATTTAAAAAACCAGTGAAGAGCACCACATAGTCATTTTTGGAAAAATTAGCACTAAGATCCCGGTTTCTGGCTACAATATCCTCCATAAAGTAAGTTTTTTAGTATATTGGCAGTTTATGTCGAAATTGGATTGGGAGTGCTTTTTAAAAAGTAAGCCACAACCGATTACATCTGGCCTATTTCCAATTTTAATATTTGATACTTGGGTGCTTTTTTACTCTCCCCTCATTAGGCGCCTGACCTGCATTTTGTTCTCCAGGAGTAGTTGGTTTACTTGGTAGACTTTTCCATAGTTTGGAGAGCAGTTTGTGTTTCCATGACTCCCAAATGATTTTTAATTTTAAGTCCCTACTGATGGGCCCTGTTTGACAAAACCCCCATCCCTGGACCAATCACTGGGATATCAGTCTCGGTTGCTATGTCCTTGAGTGACCAAGCTTTTTGACATTACATTTGTTACCACTGAGACTGGAATCTTTGCAGTATTTTTGGTAATCTGTTCTTCAACAATTCTTAGTTTTTATTTAACGCTTTTACAGTTTCTTTTTGTTTGGTGATTTTCACGGATATACTTGTCTTGTTTCTAACGCTTCTTCTTCGAAAACAGAAGAATTTCTCTTTAATCTATTTATATATTCATTTTTCTGTTTTGTTCAGCTTTAAGCTTCAATATAACTTTCCTGGGTTCTTGATCGTCACATTGTTCTTGATCGCCAGAGTGCAAAAAAAAATTTCTTTCAGGATTTCGGCATAATCTTTATCTTTCGATCCGGGAAGTCTTTATTCTTTCCTGGCAAGATCTGTAAAGATGTTATAGCATGCTATACAAAAAATAATTTTGAGTATCTTTTAATTTCTGGCAGCATTTAAATTTAGTTTTACTTTTTATTTGTGAGGCATCTGGTTCGTCTTCCATCCTAAGCAACTAAACAATTCGGCAGGCACAATCCAATGCTGGGAAAACTTCAAGGCAAGTCTGGCAACACGGGACTAAACGTGACACTGTTTGGCGCGAAAAAAAAAGTAAACAATGTAACATTTAAATTAATTTTTTCATTTCTGGTTTTAACCTAGCAATGCTAATAACAAATATGGTTTTTTTCCAAATAAATAATCTTTGTAAGAGTGTTACTGCTACAGACGATATAAACAAAAAAAAAAAAAAACTATATTAATTTAAAAAAAACAGTAAACGGGGACACACGCTTCACACTCAGGGATCCGTCAAGTGACTGACAAAAGTACACAAACAAAGAGGATCACTAAAAAAGGTAATAAAAAATAAAGTGGGTAAAAAAAGGATCAGTTAAAATAGTAATACAAAAATAAAAGTGAACTAGTATGTTAATAACATGGTGTTAACTAACACTGTTTGTGGCGGTCTGGACCCAGCTTAACGTTTCGTCCAGTTACACGTTTAAAGTAATTATAAATTTTTGTATACATAAGATTTTATCTTCATGACTAAAGATAAAGCTAAATACTTACTAATTTAAAAGTTTATTTTTATTTATGTTTGATTGCATTCTTTTTAAACTACAATAAATTCTTTACCATTTGTTATTGGTCCAATAATGCCGTTGATACGCAAATACTTCTACGGGGCGTTTTGTATGTTATTTTATAAAAAAATAACTTAATGTAATATTTTTAAATGAATATGTAGAAAGCCTTTATATAAACGGGCGTGATACAAGGTGTATATGTCAAGCTATGACAAATAGTCGTTAAAACACACGCTAATAGACCAGAATAGCATTGGTCTTAAATATTAAACAAAAGTACATGATTATTTTGCTAGTCTCTCATTTATGGGGATATATCTGCCAAATTTTTGTAAACTAGTTCCATTTAGCGATTTAATTACACAGGTTCACAAAAAAAGTGGTGTGCTGAGTGTCAGACAAAGATTTTCTGGTGTATTTTTTTTTGTCCAAAATAGAAAATTATTTTTTTTATTAAAGTGATTTTTGCATTTTGCATAAAATATTGCAGTTAGACAAAAAGGTTATATAACGTAAATTAAAGGTCTTGTAAAAATACATAGTTTATGTTAGATAGTTTCGTGTATCTTTTATAGTTTTTAAGATATTGAGGTTTTAAATTAAAAAAAAAAAGTTACTATCTGAAATTACGCATTTTTTAATGTAAAATTTTTAATATAAATACTTTCGGTACACGTGTACCCGGTGCTATACTGAGCATTATATTCTTGCATTACTTCTTTTAAATGGGTAAGACCTAAGTTTAATTTAAGTAAATGCAGGTAGTAATTCAGATTAGTTATTTGGAAAGTATATAGATGGCGGTGGAAGTTTCTAACCATCATGTCTCTGTGACAAAAAAATTTTAAATATTTTTTTGTGATTACCAATATCAACTTTGCGCAGTGGCATTATCGTAACCAATGAGGTTTATCCGAGGTGCGATTATTGCTAGTTGAAAACTTTAACCAATACCCCGCCAAGTGCACGTGAAAAACCGTGCGCGACGGCAATTTTTGCAGGCCTCTTAGGAGGCTAATTTGAATATAAAAAACAAATTAGTATAGGAAGTAGGAAGTGATATAGTTTCACCATCTCATGGTTCATTTTTCGTGGACGGTGATAAGATGACTAACTAAAACCTATTACCATATTTTTTACTACAAGAAATCCTAAAGCGCACCATTTATATTTTATTACTGAAGGGATGGAGTATTAGAACACAAGTTCATTATTAATGGTGAATAGAAAAACATGTTTATGGTATTTTTTAATAACTTTATTTATTTTTTTTTTACCAGGTTTAATGTTGATTTTATTATTTACTTTTTCAGGTTACTGTTGATGATGTTAAAAGGGAACTAAGGTCACAATACAGTGAAGACCCACATGACATATTGGGTGATGATTCAGATTATGATTTTGGAAGGCAACTGTCACAAGATTTTATTGAAAGAACTGGTCTCACAAGCTTTCCACAGGCGTTACTAAATGGAATTCCATTGTCAAAAAATAAGGTGATATAATAACAGTTACTATACAGTATTGGAAAATAATTCTCGCATAATAGGGAAATTAATGTTAATTTTTAGGTATCTGTGAATCCAATCTACCAGTGTACGTTTCAATAGAACGTCGCGATGAATTGTAATTAATTTAACTGTTCATGGAGACGTCACCGCTTTCGCTTTAGTTTGCTAGTGGGATTTGCCCCTGGCTGCCAGCCCCGTACATTTGCTTGGGGGAGTATTTAGGCGCGCATTAGGCCATAAGCTGAAAAATTTGAAATTTTTAAAATGCTTAAAAAAAGGGGGAAAAAAATTCAAATTTTAAAGTGGTATTTTGGGGGTCACTCTAATCACGAAATAATAAATTTATTTATTTGTGTTATGAAAATGCCCGTTCCGGCACAATCGACAATAAGCCGCATTATTACAAAATTTGAAATATGTGGTTGTATACAAAATTGTCGAAAATGTAAAAACATTGATCATCCACGTGAGAAACCAGTTAATGAAATTCGGCAAAACAGGGACATTGATGTTTGTGCTGCTGCTGAAACCAGTGATCCTTGTTCAAGCAAAAAATTGCTGAACAGGTTTTGAAATAGAACTGTTCGGAATATTTTGAAACGAAATGGTTACCGTTGTTTTAAATTTCAAATAACTCTGGAACTATTTCCGGGGCAATATTGGGATGGGTTTTCGAGATGATGATGGAAAGACAAAATGCAAATGAAAATTTTTAAAAACATTTATTTTCGGATGAATCCACCTTTTCATTGCATCGTAAGCATAATCCATCCACCGTTAGGTATTGGTCTCGGAGAAAAAAAACATCTGAGCATTCCTGTCGAACACAATACCCACAAAAAGTCAAGTTTGGACGGGTATTTTAGGGGACTACGTCGTGGATCCATTTTTCATCAATGGAAAAACAGGGGATAAAATTTGGATCTATTCGAAATCAAATTATTCCGACAGTTGATTACTTCCTGTTAACCGAGGAGTTTGGTTTCAGCAGGCGGCTGCCCTGCCACAATAAACGTGAGGTTCAAAATTATTTGGAAACCACATTTAATAACAGAATTATTTCTTCCGTTTGGGCGATCAAGTGGCCCCCAGATCGCCAGATTTATCCCCAAATGATTTTTCTTTGGGGATATTTAAAACAAAAGTGTATCGCCACAGTTTTGAAAGAGCTAGAAACCTTGTTGAAATAAGGGAAAAAATAATTCAACTTTCTCTACAACAGGTTTGGGTATTGTTTAGCAGAAAGTGGTGGATTATTCGAACCCTTATTAAAATAAATTTTAGTTATTTAAAGTTATTTTTATTTTCTGTTGTAAAATTATCGTTAAGTTTATTTTTAGAATTTCCTTTTTATTTATTTTTTAGAATTTACTTTTTTTTCAAGCCAATGTGGCAAAAAGACAAGCAAAAATCTTTCTTAATATTTGTGATAATTTTTCAACAAATTATTGTCAAACAATTCTCGTTTTTGCTGATTCGACGTACACCCATCCGAACTCGTTTTAATACTGTCGGAATTGTCGAAAACTATTTAATTTTGTATCTAATCCAACCAAAGCGCGAAGCAGAGTCCAGTCGAACAGTTAAATAGATTCTAATTCATCGCGACGTTCTATTGAAACGTACACTGGTAGATTGGATTCTCGGCAGCATAGAAATTAACATTGATTTCCCTATTATGCGCGAATTATTTTCCAATACTGTATAATGTTACATGGTACATTATAATTTATGTTCAAAATATACATTTTTGTATATACAGGGTGACAGTTTAAAATCTTTCAATACAAATATTCAGAAAAAGATAAAATTTACGAAAAAGAAAAAAAAATAATTTGACTTAAATGTTATAGTAGTAGGGGGAACTAGAACCACTACAATTTAGTCTAGGGATGACTTACCCCATCAGAGCCCCACATTCGAACTTAAAAATTTCAAATGACATCACCCCTTTTATGATTAAATTAAAGGTCTTAATAGGTACAATCCGTCTGCACAAGAAATTGTTTCATTTATTACAGGGGTTTTAAAAAAAGAATACAATTCAAGTAAACCACACTAGCATTTCATTTAAATTTCCAAAAAATCTTTATGACACGCCCTTTATGTTCAAAATTCTACCTATGATAACATAAAATGCATTGCAAAGAAAAAAAAATCAAGATCTGAAATATATTGTGTCATGAAATGCTCCAAATATATAGGTTAATATATTTTTTGATGATTACATTATAAAATCTTATAAGTCGACTGAAAACGAAATAGGTATTTTTCAAATTACCTATACATCGCCCCAACGAATTTTCGAAAATAAAAAAGTTGTAGGTTACGCCAAAGTGAATCCACACGTAGTGTTAGAGGAGTATTTTTTATTTTAAAATTTAAAGCCAGGAACGATGCCTATGCTGCTTTAGGTTGATTGTTTTCTTATAAAAAAAATTGTTTGTTTTTTTTCTGCAAGGGTATTCATATATAACATTTTTTAGGCCTTCATATTTAAAAATATAAAAGTAAAGTTAAGTAGCCTATAAAAAAAGGAGTTTTTTATGTATATTATTTAAGTTAAACTTATTTTTGTTAATATAGAATATATTTATGATTAGTGTATCTTAAATTATTGAGTATAAGTTATGCGTCATCCTGCACTTTAAATTAAATAGCATTTATCTTTATTAAACATATTCTTCTGAGTTACTTAGACAGAACTACTTTAATAGACTTGTACATTTGGCTGGAAATCGTAATTGCAAGTTTTCTCATGTGTCATTTTTTTTAGTTTGTCATCTCTTGGAATTTTTAACTTTAAAAAACGTTTTATGTATTCTTTTAAGACTTATCGACCCCTCCTTTGCAATTTTATCTGTTTATGACTGTCTAAGTATTTTTTAATTAATTTTAGATTAACATTGATGATTTTGAAGGCGAAGTTATTCAGGAAATTATGGGCCAGACTGTATTTTTTCAAAAAGCTGTTTACAGGGGTAAGCTTACCGAAGATAAAAACGTAATTGACTATATAATGGACCAACCGAATGTTATGCCACGATTAAATGAAAGAATATTAAATAAAGAAAAGTCCTTTTACTTGGATATGTCGGGGAAGCCGTCAAGCACTAGCAATGTACAGGTGAGAAAACACACTTAAGTCCTTTGGATTTTTATTTTCCAGGAAAAACTGAAAAATGTTCTAGTATATAAATTTTGTCAGTCTTAGTAATTTAACTTAAAAACACTGTGAGTAAAAAATTAGAAATAATTTAAAACATTAAGGCATTATTTATCCACGAAAAAGGACTGAACTCTATGACAGATTATAAAATTATACTATTAATAAAAAAAAGTGTAAATATGAACAGTAGTTCATTTAGATTATATGTGTCTATGCTTGTTAATAATAATAATACAAATATTTAAATTTGTTATTTATTTTTACAGGCCCATAAAAATTAAAAATGTTGATTTTTAAATTCTGGGAAAAATCACTTACCACGATCGACGATATCTCATCAGCTGCCTGACACTTAAGTTTCAATTTTTATGGCAACTAGATTTGGCCTATGTATTTTACGTTCATATTAAATTTGCAGATTAAAATGTTGTTTCCTTTAACTGCTATTACTTTTATATAAAGTCTTTTTTCTGTAGGTGCTACCACAGATGAACACTTTGTTTACTCACTTTGTTTAGAAAAAGTTTAAGTTAAAATTCTATTTTTTAAAAACTATTATTTTTGATATATTGTAATTTTTAATGCTTATTTTTTTAGGCCTTATTGCAACTTAGTTTGCAAGATATGACCGCTACAGCTATAGAGAACGTAAAGTATTTTACTGTACCTAAGAAAGGTAGACAATATCACTCTATAACTTATTGGATTGTAGGTGATTTGGACTGCCCTAAAGGAAGAAAGTTGTTACAGGATGCTTTGGAACATTTGGTAAGATTTGTTATTTCTTGTGCATATGTGATACAACAGGTTACTTTTTTTTTTCTTTGGCTTATAAGAAAGTTTGTATTAAGTCATATAATTTTATTGCTAAATATGCGAAAAGATATTTATCTGTATTTATAAATTCGTTAATACAAATCTGATACGTTTTATCTTTAAATTAACCAAAAATATCTTACATTAAACATATAGCCAAAATTTTAATCTATACGGCATTGGTGGCACTATAACTCGGCCGACTGGGATGGTCTGAGAGATTTCTTTGCCACCTACCCTTGAGATCCTATCTGCTTTTTCACTCATGATCCCTTTGAAATTTGCAAACAACTTACCGAAACAATTCTACTAGGCATTGTGACATATATTTCTCATACCAAAAAGAACTCCAAACCTCCAAATCACAAACCATGGGTTTCTAAATCCTGTGATAAAGCCAGACTTTTAAAAATCCAAGCCCACAAGAAGTTTCTTCAAAACCCTAGTCCCAAAAACCGACAGGCTAGCATTCAAGCAAGAAATCAGTATTATTAAACTATTTTATAATCAACGACCATTTTAACTATCAGATAGAAAATAAAGTCCTTTCTTGCTCAAATGGCAGTAAATCCTTCTGGCACTTTGCCAAAAACATTTGTCAAAACTTTTGCACAAATTCTTCTTCACCTCTCTGAAGATGAATTGGTTTCTACCTCTAAAGGAAAAGGATTTGTTCCTCTTTTGTAGGTAATTTCACGGCTTCTGCTCCGAAAAGTTGGCCAGTATAATTCCTCCTTTGGCAGCTGCTGACCAACCCGTAGTCCCACTTTTATGCATCCTTTTATAGTCTAACTTGAGAGGCCCCGAACTTTCCAACTTGTTCGTTCTTTCATCCCTAGAGTGTCCAGATAATGGCATCTGCTATCCGCAAAAGTTGTTCTTTTTCCCCCAAATCTCCAAATATTTAAGTCTCGTGTGAATAAACTCCCTATTACCACACTTCAGACATCCATGGCACGTTAGCCTTCGTGGACTGTTCCAAGATGAAAAAAATGGACATTTTTTATTTGATCACTAGTGGTCTCTTGCAAATAAGAAATTCAGTGTTCTTTAAAAAAGTTCATCCTATTAACCAAAAAGATATTGAATCTTTGTGTAGAAGAGAAGACATCTATTTTTCTTCTGAGATAAGAGAGTTACTTTAAAAATTAATTTTAAGCAACTAAATTTTTTTAAATACTTTAGAAAGTAAAAATAATTTTACAACACGAAACATTCTAAATAACCCATAAAAAGTCCTCTTTTCTAATTCAGGCAACCTTGTAGCCTTGACTGTTTCAAAGCTTGGAATTGAATTTTCGGTCGTGTTTGGGATTTTTTTTAAATTGTTGTACCAAAAGAAAATATTTTTTTTATAATATTCAGGTGGATTTCTTTTTCTGTTAAAATAGAGTAATTAAAAAGGTAAAAATAAATGAAGTTTTCAACTTTGAAAAAGCTAAGATT
Organism: Listronotus oregonensis; assembly: GCA_019359885.1. NCBI lineage: Eukaryota > Metazoa > Arthropoda > Insecta > Coleoptera > Curculionidae > Listronotus > Listronotus oregonensis. The sequence continues at coordinate 12,736 of JAHBCN010018683.1, forward strand.
CCTCTTTAAAGCCAGAAAATATTTCACCAGTTCTAATTAGTATAGTCTGTATGTATCCCATATCACACTCTGCTTCTAATATTGTTTCCATGGCTGAGGAATGGCGTCTCCCACCACTCTTAGCATTCTTAAAAGCCCTATTAATTACTTTTCCTTACAAAAATGCTTCCTGCTCTTGTCCACCGACAATTTGTAAGGACCTGTTGTTTTTTTTATTTTAGTTTTGCTCCGGGAAAATTTGTCAAATTTTTTATTCTTTTCCTAACAGCTTCCAATAGGGTAATGCCACTTTCATGCATTCATTTATAATCCATCTAAAAAAGCCCCAAATTCCTACTTGTTTATTACTTCATGCTTAGAGTGTCTAAGTTGTAGAACCCTTTTTATGTAGAGGGCTTTTTTTTCCCCCCACACCTCAAGTGTTTAAGTCCCGGTACAACAAACTGCTTCTTGCTTTACTTAAGACACACCTACTTTAGCCTTTGCATATTATCCCAATTTTAAAAGTAATTTAAACTGAACATACGCTCAACCAATATAAATGTAACACTCCCCAAACTGTTTTTTTAGAAGTTGGAACGCATCAGGGTTAGTTTTCTACCAAATGTAAATGGAAATAAAAAATACTTTTAATAAAGTGGTATTAGCGACTCTTGAAGTTTTACCATCGGACAGTGCCCTTAAGTTAGTGTTGTCACTTTTAAGAAATGAAGAAGCATCAGAAAAATTAGACAAAGGTGACAAATGGATGTTCCAGTAAGTACTTGATAAAAGTTCTGTTTTAAGCTGCTTTTTTGAAAAATGGAAATTTTCTTTATAGTGTAATAAATGAAATATATTCTAATAGTTTCTGTTAATTCAGAAATGCATAGGATTGCTTTATTCAAAATAATAACTTTATCAGAAATAAATTGTTGCAGTACGCTAAATTCTAAAGAAAAAAAATATTTAAAACATAATCATAATCAAATGCAATTTCTAAATGCACCATGTTTTAATGGAAAATTACTTTTATTCTGCACGCGGGATCCGTATGTACCATTTAAACGTACAGATAAATTTTTGCGGAAATGTATTCCGGATGACTCAAGGAACAATGCATTGATTCCCTTCTGTTAAAAAAGTGTAACTTAAGGCATGAAAATTCAAAATGTGAAATTTTCCTCAAAAATTTAGCATTTTTGTACTTTTTTCGTCTATAACTTTTGACAAATTTTGATTGTACAAGAAAACTTTTTTGGAACATAGGGTTTCATAAGTAATTTTCTGTAAGATTGATTAAAATGTTAAAAATAATTGTTGCCGCAGTTATTTAGGAATAAATACCAAATAATGGAGAAAAACACCTTCCCCTTTTATTAGAAAGAAAAAATTTAAAAAACCCAAAAAAATTAATCGATATTTTTTCCAAAATTTGTTAAATTTTTTCTTTTTTTTTTTTTTTACGTTCTGGGAAAGTCCAAATGAAGCTCTGTTTTTTTTTCGCATACAGAGCATTTAACCTTTAAACCGGTTGAAATTTTTAAAATCGGTCAATTTGGTGAGGTTAGGGTTTTTTTTAATGTTTATTTATATTGCCTTTAACAAATTAAATAACTTTGAAACTTTTATAAAAAATTTTTAAAATTTTCCCGAAAGTACTCAAAAAGAGGTTTTTTTTGAGACCAAGAACGTTCATTTAGTCGTTATTTCAGTCAAAGTTGAAGCTGGTTATGAAGTTTAACTATAAATAGGGTGCCTTTTTTCACCAAGGGTTCTTTTCCGAGAATTTAATTATCTTTTAAATTACTTCCTAAATAAAATCATAGATAAAACAGTAAAAGAAAACTGTTCAAAACCAATAAAATTCAAAAACCCCGGGGGGGAAAGTTCCGGATCGATAAAAAGGGTTTTCAAGAGTTCAAATTACAACCCCTTAAAAATATCGATATCTCAACAATAAACCAATTTTGATTTTTTTTTTAATTTTGGTCCGACCAAAAACACAAAATGTTTATTTTATTATAATTATTTAAATATTTCCAAAATATTTTTTTTAAGAAAAACTATGAGAAACGTAAAATTTAAGGTTATAATAGAATAAAATTTACGCCATCTTGGTTTTTTTTAAATTAATCACTATAAAAGCCAGCGCCGACTTTAAGTCGATAGGCGCCAAACGTCAACGAAAGTTTATAAACAGTAAAAAATTTAATACAACCCCCCCTTCCCCAAGCAGATGTTAGGACTATTGTTAGTTCTACTTTTTGGGGAAACATAAAACCCAAAATATATGAAATCATTTAAAATCATGTTTTTTAATTTAATTTTTTTTTTTTAATTTTTAAAAATATTCTTTTTTTATAGTATAAAAACTTTTATCATAATCAGCCTATGCTATTTATACTTTTTTTTTGATCTTTATAGCAATATATTTAAATAATTATTGTTGAAATAATTACACTATTTTCAGTCTTTTTGCGACTGTGTTTCAGAGGGTGTTTCTTGGAATTTTTTTACAACCGAAAAGGATAATAAAAATTTCTAAACAAAATTTTTTGAGTTATGATTTTGTGGAAAAAAGATTAAAAAATTTTTACTAAATTACCATGTGTGAAAAAATTTTTTTCCATATTAAAAAAATATAATAAGGTGTAAGTGTTTAAAACCAAAAACCGAAAAACGACGAATGGCGCTTTTTATAGACTTTCAAAAATAAGTTTAAAAAAGTTTTGCTTCATAAAAAAAAGGCCGTCATTCCCCCTTTGGCTGCAGTTGAAAAAGAAAAGAAAATGTCTCTCATTCTAAATCAATAAACTTTAATTTTAAATGGAAAAGGGGGGACCCAAAATATAGGATTGTTACAGGACTTCAGGGGGATTTCTGTTTTTTGTTTTCGTGTCTTTGGGCAGTAGAGCCCCCAGCCATTATAAAAAAAGAGTGGCCCAGAGGAAACAATTTATTCGGCCAACTAACGTGAAGAATATCCCCCCTTGATCCCCAAAAATTTTTTACCACCATTACATATCAAGCTTGGATTGATGAAACATTTGGTAAAAACATTAGATAAAGACGGAAAAGCATTTAAATACCTTAAACAAATGTTTCCTAAACTAAACGATGCTAACTGAAGAAGGGATATTTTTGGACCTCAAATTGAAAAATACTAAAGGATGAAATTTGATCAAACATTAAGCAATGTTGAAATTTGGGTGCGTGGAATCATTTAAAAGAATTGTTTCTGAGTTTTTGGAAACAGAAAAATAGAAACCTACGAAAAACTTGTAAAAGAATTACTTGAGAACTATCGAAAATGGGCTGTCGCTTCTCTCAAAATTCATTTTTTACACTCGCATTTAAATTTCTTTCCAGAAAATTTGGGTAGGACGACGACAAAGGGAAAAGGGTTTTACCAGGACATTCTAACAATGGAGCAAAGATATCAAGGCAGATGGGATTCCGCAATGATGGGAGATTACTGTTGGTCTCTTATGGGGGGCGATCAGGAGTACAAGCGAAAGTCAACATTTGTGAAAAAACTGTCTACAAAAGATTTAGTATAAATGTATTTTAAGTCCACTGTTGTAAATTAAAACCCGTTATTCTTCAACTGACTTTTTTTTTAAAATTTAGTATCAATTACATGATAATTTTTAAAAAAATTAAAGTAACCAATGTATTCTGAACTCAAAATCTTCGTGATGGAAATTTTTTTAACTTAGATTGTAAACAGGATACCTCAAATATGCCATATACATACCTCCCAGCACATCAGTCGCATTTTTTCCTTTAAATTTGTTGAGTAGTGTTATTATTTAAACAATTTACTTTTTTATAACAAATTACATTTGGCTAGTAAAAGTACATAAACCTATGTAATTTTGTTTCATAGTTTTTTATTATCTGGGGTAAATTATAAAATTTTTTTAAAGTGGGGTAGGTATAGTTACCTTTGTTTATAACAAACTGATTTTTTTAAAAAAATTTTTTTAAATTTTTTTATAAGCAAAATAAATAAACAGTTTGCCTCGCCAAATTAACCGATTTGAAAGCTTGACTGCTG